>JAUZNJ010007667.1:0-18194 GCA_034780135.1 Jordanella pulchra
TCTATTCTAGAAGTATTTAAACTCCTTTAAGTAGTTAACCACGGTAGGCTGCTACTTGAAGTTAACTTAAACATTTTTAACATTTTTTTGCCCAGTCTTAATGTGTTCTGCACCTTTATTCACAGGTTCACATCCAGAACTCAACACTTGCTGGAGGTGTTGCAGTAGGAACAGCAGCTGAGTTCATGCTGATGCCCTATGGATCGCTCATCGTTGGCTTCTGCTGTGGTATTCTTTCCACACTTGGATACGTATACATCACTGTAAGATCTTTGTTTTGTTCAGCTGCTATTATAAGTTAAAGTTGGATAAGTTTCCTCGGTTTATAATTTTCATAAACTCAAGAAATGCCTCCATGTGAACCCCCACAGCCTTTCATGGAGAAGCACATGAAGATCCAAGACACGTGTGGAATCCACAATCTCCACGCCATGCCGGGCGTTATAGGCGGTATAGTTGGAGCCATCACTGCTGCTGCAGCATCAGAGTCAGTCTATGGCAAGGAGGGGTATGTTTTCAACAAGAACTGAATTTATATGAAAAGAAAAAATATGTATTTCTTGTTGTTTTGTTGAAAATGTTATCAAGAGTCTTGTTTTAAATTTAAAAAGGTTGATCAACACTTTTGACTTCGAGGGGCCTTTCAAGGATATGGTGCCAACAAAGCAGGGAGGTCACCAGGCAGGAGGCCTCTGTGTGGCAATCTGCTTCGGAATAGGAGGCGGCCTGTTTGTCGGTAGGGGATGCACCACTGTTAAGATAAAACATGCGAACACAATGGGATGGCTTTACGCACTGTGCTTTTTGCATCAAAACAACTTAGTTTTTATCTTGTGATTCTAGGCGCCATCTTGAGATTACCCATCTGGGGAGATCCTGCAGATGACAACTGCTTTGATGACGAACCTTACTGGGAGGTATGTGGTGGAGGATTAAGTCACTAAAGATGTTTCTGATTTTTAAAGGTATTCAAAATGAATCAAAAAAGGTTCCTAAAATAGATTTTTTTTATATATATATATACTCTATACAGATCCTATATAAGTGTACACTTATTTAAATATAAAGGCCTTTCTTAAATACCTTTTGGATTTTTTTCTCTCACATTTCTTTATATCACAGTTCCACACTTTAGTGTGTTTTAGTGGGATTTTATGCAAATGACCACCAGATAAAAGAGGGAAGGTGTGGATCTAATATTTGTTTTCAAGACTTTATGTACATCTACGATCCTGGTACCTTTGAATAAAATACTATTCCACCAAATTACTTCTGGAGTCGCATTATTGAAAACCTCAGTTTCCCATTGGCTTACATTAACCTCGCTATAGGAAGATCAGTTAAAAACAACATTATTATATAATTATTATATAATTGGGATTTTAATGCAAAGGCTGTCAAACTTTAACAGTTTGTTATTAAGGGTATATTTTTACATCGAATAAAACATCTCAGAATTTGTTACCAAGAATTTGTGACAGTTGTTGTTTTATCTCCAGTTGCCAGAAGATGAGGAGAGCATCCCACCAATCCTGCAGTACAACAACCACATGCGGAGCAAAGACATGTGAGTGTTTGATTCCTCCATCCATCAATATTAGACGATTTTCCATCGAAGCAACATCAGGCTGCATTTTCTGTCCTCTGGGTGGCAGCAGAGTCCATTTCATAGAAGGTGTGGGTCATTGCAGCTTTTGATTTTACAGGGGATTAATATGTGTTACCGTGAGGAATACAATGTGAGAACAAGGTGAAGGCTGAACACAGACAAATAGCTGACATGATCCTTTACTTCCAAGAGAAGCTTCTCCTCTGTGCTTATTTGTTGATGGGGGTTTCTGTAGAACACCTTTATATGTGACTCCTCAAAGTGACCTTGGGTTTATGTAACAGCCCTCATGTTAACACTGACAACAAATCTACCATTAGCTCATTTACTAATAGAAGGAAGAACTCTGGATTTTGATGAAGGTTCCAGGAAGTCTAAGGCTCAGAGGTCTTTGGAGGGTTTATCTTGAATAATACATAAATATTAGAGAGAGATTTTTTTATTTTTTTTTACAAACATGGTTATTGATGTATTTTGATGTGCTTTCTTTCTTTAGTGCTGATACGCATTTCACCATGGAGCCAGACGCCAGGTCCCGATCATGAACGGTTCTCTGACTCGATCAGCTGTTACCCTTTCATTGATTTCTCTGTTGGACACCCAAAAAAAATAAACATTTAAATACTCTGGGTTTGTACCTCCTATCGTCTCAACTTAGAAGTGTGAGGTAAATGTAGTGATGTGAAGTTTGTCTCTTTTTTTAAATACATGTGGCCTCTTATTTCCAGAGATAAAGATTAAACTCTCATTTTACACCCAAGTAGGACTTTCTTCAAGTTTATAAAGATCTGTATGTTTCTCTGTGCTTTCATTTATTTACAGTCACAACCTATTCTTTGTTTGTAATTTGTTTTTATTTCTGTTTCTTCGTGTTATTTTTTTTAATAAATTTTAAAAAAAAGCGTATCATGTTTCTGATTGTGAAAGCCATAGGATTATATAACTGTTCTGAACTAAGTGATGCCGTGACAATGAGGTTAACTGATTAAACTTTCCTTTAACTCTTTATACAGTAGTTATATCATAATTTTATTGAAGGTTTTAAAAAAGAAAAACAACAATGTAATATTCTGGATCCCATTCATTCCCTGCATCTGAAAACCCTCTTTTATGACAAATTGGCTAAAAAACCATTCTTTAAATACTAAAAGTGTTTTTTCAATGGTTTTCTTTATTAAAGCTACTTAAAGAGTTAAGTGAAAAGTGTTTGCAATTTACAAAAACAAGGATTTTGTTAGATATATGTAAGATGTTTGTTACTTTTTGAAGAGTGAATGCTTATTTGATTAAACATTATATTAAAATTTAATGAGAAACAATTACAAACACAAAGTGCAGTGTCCACTTTTATCTCCTTTATTTATTAAAAACACCTTTATTAAGAAGTTTCTATTCTGTTTTAAAGAATTTGTCATAAATATAACTTAGTCATAAAAAGTCTTCCAGTGCTTCTTGGTGTCCTCCTCACACGTGAGGTCAGAGAGAGGTTAGCAGCCCTCATTCGTCTCCCCGTGACTCTGTGGTGACTACAAACAAACTACAGTCTGCAAATCCTCCATACTCAGTCAAGAAATAGCAAACTGCACCGTAATCAGGATGTTGAACACGTACTCCGATGGACAATTATTTTAAAAGCCCTGAACAAAAGAATGAGTCGGTGTTTAAGGTTTTTTTTTTTCCACGTAAATATGTTGGTTTGTGTGATATTTTATAGAAATGTTTGATGCATAGATTATTGGTTAAACTTCTAAGATAACGTTTATCAAAAGAAAATTGGCAATGATTACCTAATTTTAGTGAATAAAGCAACTTAATGCAAACAAGTACCTTAAAATGTCAAGCACAAAAAAAATATTAAAATCTGTTTCATAATAGCAAATACTACAGATCTATAAAATGTACTTAAAATTTTGAGTAAAGTTATGTTCCTGCCTATGAAAAACAGGTAAACTTTACTTAATTCATTTCAATAAATATAACTTGGAAATACTTACAATATATTTTTTAAGTAAATCTTACAAGTGTTTTCTTTCAGTGTGTCTGTTTGCCAATAGAGAGAGGATGATGTTTTGGTTTGCCTACAAGTGAAATCTTTTCTCTGTACATCTGATAGCAGCTCTACTGTTGATCATTCACTCATGGTGGCTGCATTTCTGAGCAGTCTGCCCCCCGACGTTCCCCCAGTACCCCTATTCCTGTCCCTCCCCAATCACAGCATTTAAAGGCGGCAGCAGCTCGCTGTGGGAGAGTGTGGATGATTCCCACACATGAGAAACAGTGAGGAATCCGTCTTCTCATACAGTCTCCTTTCCAACAAAGGCAGGCTTAGTGCTGTTTTCTTTTGTCATCAGGAACGTGTTTGAGTAAAGGAGGTAATGGTGCCACAAGTACTCCAATTAAATGCGATGCTGCCCTGCTGGGAAGAAAGGCTGCTCCGTTGCCCTCTATACTTCCCTCGTGTTACACACACACAGAAACGGGGCCTCTTCGTCTTCTTCTGCCACCCCCACCCATCCATTTCCCGCCCTAACTCCTCTTCATGTTTATTCATAAACCGCTACAGTCTTCTTCAAACTGATATATTTTGAAAATGTACTCGTTTTGTTCTGTAGTAAACAAGCTAGACTTACGCCATAACAAATCCCACCTTCATCTAGGACGGCCCTGGTGTCTTCTCCAGAGATAAACTGCAAGAAGAGAGGCCATGGTGAAGGTGGACTGGAAAAATTTGAAACATAAGGGGGCATAAAAGGGGGAATGAGGCCTCTCTTTCTTTGCTGATGACTGACTGACTAACTGTCTGACTCAATTATGATCTTTGATTGACAGCAAGAGTGAAGGAGGGACTGGGAATGAAGGGCTAAGGAATGAAGCTTAGAATGGGAGCTGCACAAAACATAGTCCAATACACGGCTCTACCATGAAGCCCATTAATGTAAAAGAACATAAGAGGAAAGGCTGAATTTACACTGTTGTGCAACGTGGGAGGTTACGCTGAAGAAGCTTGCATGGGTCATAGTTGGCCTCATTTAGGAGTCACAATCCTGTCTAACAACAGCTTTGTCTTTTTCTTGTGTCTTTAGTTGTTCATTACACGTGTGGCATTAACACATTATTGTAGCAGCCATGAGTTGGCTCAGGTTTTACAAGATACCAAATAGTATTACGAGCTCTGTGTTCAATCCGCTATAAAAAAAGCAATAAAAACACTTTGAAAGGAACCAAGAGTCTGTAAACCTGTTAATAAACTGCTCAGGCCTTTGCCTGTTTCTCTCTTGACATCTTATGCAGTTCATGGGTCCCTCATATGTTATTTCTCAGCAGGAAGTCTAAAATAAAAAATTTTAAAAACTGCCTCTCCTTTGTCTATTTTCTAAGAGTTGTCTCTGCAAAGAGGAACTTAAACCAATCTAAAAAGAATGAGATGCCTACATATTCATTGCAAAGAATAGGGTTTCATAATTGTGATGCAGTTCTACCTTGCAGGTACAGAGTTGGGAGTAGAATGTGTCACATGTTTTATTAAGAATATGAAATGTTTGCTATTAGCGACATTTCAGTTCGGCCCCTGAGAATTTTTCTATGCTTTCAGATTTTTTAAAGACAGAAAATAGCTTTATTCTCCACAATCTACTTGCATTGCATTTACCAAGATTTTACATTTTACAAAGGATCTTTACCAAATAACATCAATTAAAAGAACCACGAGGACCAAGGAACATAGCAGACAGATCTGAGATGAAGTGGTGAGGAAACTTAATGTAGATCTTGGTTTTAAATTAATAAACCAAGTATTTATTATTTCATAAGGCACTGCTCAGGAAATTTTACTACACACCTTCATGTTCACCCACCTGTGCTGACAGGCAAGCAACAAGAGCCACGGAGGAGCTGAAGAGATCCCCGACTCAGGTGTGAAAGTCAGATTATAGTTATGCACTAGACAACTTTTTACATAAGGGAACAGTGGCAAGAAAAGATGCCTGTTCAATCACCACCAGGAAGCTATATAAAGTACCATATGAAGTTAATTCAATGTGTTTTGGTGTGATTATTTGGTAACATGCAAAATACAGTGTGGATGAAAATTAACACTTGTACATCATCCAGGTGGGAAAACCCCATGGTGGTGGTGGTGGCATCATGCATAGGATTTTTATATTATTTGTTTTGGTTTCGTATTTGCAAAACATTTTCACTACAGTCTATCAGTTTCATTTAACTTACACGTCTAACTTCTTCAAAGTGTGACAGAATTCAAGAAGTATAAACCTTTCTAATGACATAAATACAATAGGTTAACTGCATAAAGGGATTAAAGGAAAGGAGCTGATTAAAAAACATGTTTCCAAAATCAGATATAGTTAAAAAAAACTATTTCAGGCTTTGATTTTAAAACAAACCACCTTCAAACAATGACTTCCTAATCGGCCTTCCTTATTTTGAAAGACTGATTTTCATGAATGTTTTCCTCAAAACTAAATCAGAACATAATATTATGAACAGTCTGACCTTAGGTGGAAAATTGTTAAATCACTTGAAGCATTTCTTAAACTTTTACTTGTCAACTGATGATGTTGAATGTTTATGAGATAGTCGAGAAGTTTCTATTTCTCTCCCGTTTCTCTAGTTTTATCCATGTTCTCCGGGAACTCCCCACGCCACATAGCCTGCTTAAGTGTCCCTATCGGACCACAGTGGTGAAGAACAGCAGATTAACCATGATCCTATCTGCTCACCGCTAGCCCCTTCATACGCTCCGTTACACTGGCTTTTAAAAGGAGGTGGTGATGCCATTCAGGCCTGTGATATGAATCCCAGACGTGGGGACAAGGACACAGCTTTCACCCCTGTTTCACAGAAAGGAGCCCCCTTTCTGACACCCTCTAATTCTGGTTGCTACGGGGCTTCTGGGTTCAATGGTGGACACCCGTTGTGAAGGGGACAAAGCCTCTCAGTCATCCAGCAATGGTTGCCAGGGGAGGCAGAATGTATGGGGAGGGACGGGCTGCTGCTATCCCAGGCGAAATGTCTCTCTTAAGACGGCAGAGATGTGGTGATTGACAGGTGGCTACACGCTCCACTGCAAATCCCCCTGTGGGGCCGGTGGTCTGTGAGGCCTCGTCTCTGCGATCATGAATGTGAGTCCTGATGACAGTTTGTTGCAGGCTGAGTGGGGTGCAAGGATGGTCATACTGTATGAGCCACAGCAAAAAACGACTTTCTACCTGCAGAGGGCGCTACTTCTGCATAAAGATGAAAGCTCACTGTTGAAGATGCACTGGCAGATAATTTGTATTAAGAAACATATTGTTGTTGTTTTGCTATACTTTAAACCTATAATCATCGCATTGATTCTTACCTCAGACAAAAGCTAACAGAGTTAATTAAAGACAGTTTTAAAATTACAATTTCATTTATCAAGGAAAAACACTCCCCAGCTCTTCCAACCTTCCACACTCATTAAAATATGACTTGACTGTATTAATTAACAGCATTTATCCATTTTTCTTTTTCTGGTGCCAAGCTTATTTAAGTCACACCTGTAGAATCAAGAGCTTTCTTTATTTAAAGCTGTCTGACAACACGAGTGCTAAAATGCTCTAAAACTAATACAGCTTAAAGAAATTCAAGAACACATGAGAAATGGGGTCATATATGGTCATATAATGATTGCTAAGCAAAAAGGACACAATGCAACACTAGGTGTAAAACTAACAGTATTTTATAGAAAGAAAATACTTACAGTGAAACATGGAGGTGGTATGACGGGCTTGGGCTGCTTCAGGGCTTTAGCAGCTGAACAGCCTGCAATGATTAAAGGAACTGGGAACTTCTGGTTGTCAGCTCCTTACTTTGAGCTCAACACTGTTCTGCTCTATCATGGATTTAAAACAGGAATACGTCTCCACTTTGAATTCTGCAAAGAAGAGTTCCAGTTGTTCTCACAGTGATGTAAAAAAACCTTTTCAAGTCATCTGAAAACATAATGGTTGTGCAAACTTGTTGATGTGAAAGCTTTTCTTCTTCCAATTGTTAGGTGGGACAGAGAAGCATTAACTGTCTTCTTGCCCTATGAGCCCTTCAACACTTCTAATCTTTCAGTTGTTCTTCACTCTATTTTCTGACCAGTTACATAAGTTGCTAAATAGCTGTCTTTTTTAATGTTGTGCTTTGTTTTCTGTATCAGTTAGTCTTCTTCAGCATAAGAAAATTAAAGAGACAATAAAACCTTTTTTGGCAGGTGATCAAAAGATTGATTCTTTTTAGAAAGGGACGAGTTAAAAAGTTACTAGTTGTGTTTTAAGAATAAGTTTTAAAATTGAGAAGAACAAGCGGTTTGGTTACATAAGCATTGAAATATAAGTCAAAACACTGAATTAGAGCTGAGGAAAACTTTTAACATTCAATCTACTCTGATAATTTCAAAGATGAGGAGCGTGAAGGGAAAGCAGATTATAAGATACTTGGAAAAATTCAAATCAAAATAAAATTGTTATAAAATAATGTATTTAATATGCAGATTTTTCGTTCTTTAAGAAGAGTAGAGATTAAGTAAATACTTTATATATAGCAATTTATTTAGGGAATAAAAGTAGAGATTAAATCTTTGTTCTCATTATCATGTCTAAGCATCTTATTGATAAATCTTTTTTAGCTGTCCTTCATACACCTCTTAAATGTGTAAACTATCATCCCGACAGTCTCCAAATATCCACTGCCGTCTGTTCCCCCCTTCAGGCCCAAGGAGGCGAGTGGGAACAGACAGGGCCTCACAGACGACACGGTGTCCCCTTCGACAGACGTCTGGGACTGTCTGGTTTCTGCTCTCCCAGACACAGAGCCTTTTCCACCCCATCACATTTTGTGCACGCCCATCCTATACCCTCCTCTACCCCCAAAACCCCTGCACACACTTCGCCTTGACCTTGACTCGCAGTCACCACAGCCCTCCAGACAGTCCGGGGTCAAAGGCCAAGACAGCAGCAACACATCAGACACGGTTCAAGTCCCTTGAGTCCACATAAAGGCTAAATGGGGACTCACCCTGTTATCGGCCTGTAGGAATGTTGCTTTAAATTCCTGCAGACACTAAAGAAACACAAACAATAGTAAAGTTTTAATGTTTAATGAATTGACATTTAGTTTATGAATCATACAAAAGTGTGCATTTACAAAAGAGTCTAGTACACATGTTATAAGTAGCCATTTCTTTATGATAGCTCTTGGAAATAAAGAAACTTACTTGCAATAATGAAACAAAATAAATCTTTTACTTACTAAAAAAAATAAAAAATACAGCAACAAAGGTTGATTTTTTTAGCCCCCTTGGAGCTGGCCTGTAAGATGTTTGAAGAGTTGGGATTAGAGTTCAGCATACTGGAAAAAAATTGTTTTTCAATTCAACCAAGGATTGTTTATTGCCTATAGTTCCCTGGTCAATCCGAGGTGGATTCAATGCTACGTTTTCATCATCATGTTGCAGGTTCCAGTTTTTCTACATCCTTACATTCTCTAAAGATGTTTTCCCATTTCCCTGAAGCCCACTTTGAAATGGCTACAATTAGTGGTGGACTCCATCATGGTTGGATGCTGGACAGGTCTTATGGCAAATAAGCCTCCCGAACCATCACTCTATATATAGCGGTTGGATTCCAGAAGTCCTGGTCTTCGTCTTTCTTTAAGGTTTTTACTAAAAACAGATGTTTCTTCCTTGCAAACCTTTCATGAAAGTTAAACGTGCAGTTTCTTCCTTACTGTAAAGACATGCACTTTAATATCGGCCGTAGGAGCTTGCATGAGGTCCAATCATTTAGATGTTTTTTCTTTTCTCTTCTATCTGGATTATCTTGTTTATACAGTCAGAACTGAGCACGTTAGTATTGGTTTTAATTTTCCTCTGATAAACTCTTTTCTGTACAGTGGAATGACTAATTTCTAATTTTTCCTCAATGTGTTTAAATACTTTACTGGACTTATAAGCTGATACAGCTGTCTTTTCTGAAGGCTTCAGGCAGCTCTTTAGATTTCACCATGGTGTTAACTGTCACTTAATTTGAAGTTGGAGTATTTCTGGCATGTCCTAGTTTATTTCTCAGAGGAAGTAACATCAGTTTATTACATTTCAAAAGAAAATTTTGAGAGTTATTTCCTTTATTTTTATTCCTATTATGATTTGTTTTGTTTTGTTAAAATTTATCATTCATATGTGTAAACAATGTTTTAAAAACACATGTGCTGATTTTTTATTTTTATAGGATTCCATGTAGTTCAAACGCCATCCTCTACATTTTATTGCCATCTCACACTGAGTTCAGCCAATCACATCCAAACATTGGTCTCATGACAGATTTGTGAGGAGAACAAACTCAGAAAGAGGCAAACGATTAATGCCTGCAGCTCTGATTGACCTTTCCAAGCCTCATAGCCAACAGTTTGTGCCTCATTGTGGGCTTGTCATGTTTTCTTAGTATTCCTGTTTTTTTTGTTTGCAAAACGTAAACATTCATCTAAAAAAGTTAATATAAGTCAAATGTTACATGAATGAATAACACACAAAAATAAAAAAGAAAATGCAGTTTTATTTTAATTATTTCATTTATTAAGAAAATTAATATAAGCTAACTTGCCCCTGAGTGAAAATGTCATCTCCCTCTTATCAAACCACAAATTTAGTGTAATTAAGCGTAGTTATTGAAGTTCAATTTAGCTGGCCACACAGACATCGCTTAAATAGAACCTGTCAGACAACATGAAGTAGGCTAAAAGATGAAAGAATAAAAACACACATCATTTTATGATGTCCATATGTCCATATAGAGTCGATAAAAAGCAAAACCATAAAACATTTTGAAAGTACCACTTTCAGATTGTTTCCAACCCCTTTTCAGAATAAACTAATTTAGCTTTTAAGTGGCCTAGTCAAAGACTAGGCTTAAGCCTAACTGAGATTTTTTTTAAATCGTCTTTAAACGTTAAACATCCAAAGCAATCTAATACTCATTTCCAGTCGACTCAGCTTGATTTAGAAATCAGGTGGTGGGGAACGCTTTGTTCAGAGTCTCATCTACGGGGCTGTATTCCATTAATCATTCAACCAATCACGTTTTTTTTTTTTTATTCTTATTCAGCTCTTTTTAAAACTCAAAGTGCTTTTAATTCAGCAAAATTGAAAAACTTTGTAAATACGAGTAAAGTGAAATTAAATACTGTACAAAATATATTAGGAAAAAAATGTAATTTTACCTGTTGAATATTTTTTTTACATAAACGATTTTGGTCTCAGCTTTAATGCGAGGAAAATGGTTTAATCTCAGTCTAACAATTTATCAAAGTTTAGAAATACGCAGTTTTCTCTTTTTATTTCGAAAAGAAGCAACATCAGACCGAATAAGGCGATATAAGGACATTTTTAATGTTATAACATTAAAAACAAAAAAAAAGATGCAAATGTTTTCTCCTGCTCTAGAAAAAAAAAATCAACGGACTGCTTAAAAAGCTGTTCAGCCAAATATTTATGGCTGCAGCTTAATTATTCCGACGTCAAAATGATATTATTTTATTGATTTAAGAACTGAAAAGTATAAAGTGCCATGTATTATCCTGCATTATTGTTTGGTTTGACTTCTCCAGATTATAAGTGTGGGTTGGGTAAACAATTATTCAAAATTTTCTTTTCTTTTCATTGCCTAATTAAAAATCAATTTATTTAATTATCTGCATTGTTGGAACAAATATTTCGCTGAATTCATGCGGTGTGATGTTAGACTTATTTGGCGGGTCTGAAATCTTCATTTGAATCCAACCTGAAAACGGAAGATACTGTTTGTCATCTGAACCAGCGGCCTGAAAGTCCCTTTATACCGAAATTAAAAGCAGATAATCAAACTGCAATGGGAGGCGGGACTAAGGATGGTTTAGACCAATCAGAAGAGATGTTTTAAATAAAATTAAAAAAAGAGCGAGCGGATATGTGTCCGACCAATGGGGGAACTGTAACTTTCACATATTTTTTTTAAAACATAGGTTACATTAATATAATGTATTGCTGTTTGGTGTGTCCGTACTTTATGTCCCGGTTCTTTAAAAAATGACTTTTTGATTTTCTTAATAAAAACGAAATCCGTTTTTGACACTTTATAGCCGTCGGAAATTCAAATAAAATAGTAACACAAAGAGAGCTAGCTAGTTCAACTTCAGTATAGCTAATTAGCACAAGAATCAAACTTGAGCTAAAATGAATCATCATTTCCATTTGCATTGAAGTCCCATCTATTCAACACATAGGGTTCGTTTGCATGTTTGCGATATTTACAAAGTTGGGTTTGTTCATGATTTATTTATGTGACCTCACTAATAAAACATAGTCAATAAGAAAATAATGAAACACTTTGATAAGAGTGCAATCATCAGAGCTCCAAAGCAACATCTCCTCACTGAGGACCTAACCGCTTTTAATGAGACCCCAGACTTAGTTTAAAGGAGAAAAAAACCCTCTGTTGTCTCATCTGGCCTCTCAGAGTGCAGGAGGCCCAGAGGCAGGACTGTCTATGAGTGTGTGTGTGTGTGTGTGTGTGTGTGCCTGTGTGACTGCTGTGAAAAGCTGAACAGTGAGCCCTCTAAACAGCAGTGGTGAGCTGCATGATGAGGAAGACGGGACTTGTAGGATGCATTAAATCAACCTGATTATAGGCAAGCTACAGCAAGGCTCTCAGCTTTGACTGAAATGCCGCCGGGAGTGATACTATTCACATCCTGGGAGAGAGGTCAGTGTCAGAGGAGTTCACAGGCCCCCGTCTCCATTCTTATGCAAAAAGATTTGTGCACATGGCCAAAAATTCACAGGCTGGAGGGACATAGTCAGTTTTAAGACGATGCTTCCTTTCCTTCCAAACTGGTTTATTTCTGTCTTTTTAGGGAAACTTTACTTTGTTGAGTTCTCTGTATTTTCCTCAATACTGTCCCTTTTATTTTTTGTTCTTCAGCACCTGTCGGAAAAATGTATAAACTATGGTTGTACTAACTTGTTTTTATTGACTTAACTGTTCATTTATTTGTCCCACTTTGAGTCCAGTGGTCAATTGGGAATAGGGGTAAATGGCCAGTTAATTAGCCGCCCTTGACCCTTTGATCCTTCCTTTGAGAGCTCCTGACCTCTGCATCCCTTCAGTCAGTTTATTGTCCTCTGGGGAACTGCCCGCATGGTGACCCTCCTGACACCCAGCTGACCAGGACTTCACCAACAGGTCCCTATCCAGCTGCAGTTCCTCATCAAAGAGTAATATTTACTTCATCCAGCAGATTGAAGCAATCACCTCGAGCAAAAGAAAAAGGGGCTGCTAAAACTGCTTTAGTTGGGAGACAGATTTCTCTGTTTGTTAGACTGGAAGCTGATGTACAACACATTTGCTGTGGATATGGATTAGAATTAACAGAAACTGTTTTTCATTAATGATGAAATTCACACCAGCGTGACATGGTTTTAAAAAAATCATCTGAATACGCAGGTCCATGCTCTACAGAGGCTGATTTCACTAATTGCTTTCCTTTCATCCAGAGAGGGGGAACTAATAACACATATCAGCAGCTGTTGTGCTGTTTAGATTGATGGAAAACATGCTGACTCCTGGGTCTATATGAAACTGAGAACTGCACTGGTGTAAAGTGTGAATTTAGATTGAAGAGAATTGGAAACAGCACACAGGGCAAGAGGTGTGCAAAAACAAGCACAATGCACCTTCATGCAGCTTTCTATCCTCCAGTTGAAGCGTGTTTCTTTGGCTTTTCTTTTTTGCACTGATGTTTTATGCTGTTTTAATATAAAGTAGATTATTTTATAATCTCTACAAAATTTAACAGATCTGGATTTTAATTTTCTAAAGTCTTAAGTGTATCAAAAACTGAATCATTTTACTATTATACAACAATGAAACTTTATCATTCAGTGTATTATTTCATTCTGCTTTTTATGAAATAAAAGCACTTAGGCCATAATGTTATTACATAAAAAGAACAGAAAGAATAGTTTCTGAAAAGAATAAAGATAAATGTTTTTAGTCTAAAGATACAATGAATGACCCAGCAGCACATTCTGATTATTTCTGCTTTCAGTGTTTATAAGGTTTTAGAAGAATATTCTTTCCCTGCACTTTATTTCTAAAAGTAAACCTTTATTATCCATTATATTTTGAACGATTGTGTGTTTCTATTTAGATTATTTCATAACACTGGAGGGGCAACTGGGGACGTATTTTTCTTTTATTATATCGCAAATTTGAACACAATGAACGAACAAGAAAATTGTATTTATAAAGGAAGCAGTTAGACTATTCAAAGAACTACACATGGAAAAAAATGACATTTTAGTGACCTAAAGGTAACCTGAATAATTAAAGAGAATAAAAATGATCATTAAAATAAGATTATTATAAACGTCTGAATAAAAAAACGACTGAAACAAAACCAGACTTAAAAATATCGTTTTCAACAGTACATTTCTGACAGATAGGCTTCTTTCTACTGTCACTTTTGATGGTTTTACTTGTTTTCACCCACTGAGAGGGGCTATAATCCCCCCGTGACCTTACACGCGTGTCCATCTGTTGTTTGACTCCGGACGCAGATCAGACCAGTCGGACATTGACCTCAGGACAACCCTTAATCCCAAATGTAATCTGAAAAAACTCCGGGCTCACGCTGCGCACTGACACAGTTGAGCAATCAAAGTAAACACCACATTTCATCTGACAAATGGCAGCAAATAAATAAATGTTTAGGCCTAAAACATTTCTGTTGAAATTTAGTGAAATTAAATACCATAGTTGGCTGTTTTAACACCAGGGGACGTCATATCTCTCCTGCTGTTTTTCTTTCTTTGCTTCAGTGATTCAGCGCACGTCCCTCTGTCTCCCCCCCCCCCCCAATTAAAACTTAATGAAGGGGTCACTCCAACGCGTTTCCAGCACACGGTCAAGCAGCCCGCCATCTGAATCCACTTATATAAAAAATAGAAAGAAAACTTAATAACTAACCTATAAAAATACTTTTCTGGTGTAGCATATATTTAGTTAAATATTTAGAATTTTTAATTGATTGCATTGGTGTAGTCTACTCGTTTAAATCTAATATTTATTATTTGCGTTAGAAATAAATGTGTTTGCGATTGGCTAATCTGTTTAAATACGATGCAATATGAAAGAATTAGAACTACAGTCAATAAGTGTTGTAAAACCTGCACCTTTAGGAACAGTAAAGATGCAGTGAAACCTAAAAGCTGAGCTTCCTAAACCTGAGGCAGTCGATGAAACTTTGTTACTTCAGTAAGGTTTGATGCCTTTGAATGAACTGTCTTTGTCTTTGTGAAGTGCCATGAGATGACATGTGTTGTGATTTGGCGCTATATAAATAAACTGAATTGAATTGAATTAATCAAAAGCTAAGTCTTACTTCTATTTAAACTGAAAGAAGACAACCCACCTCCGGGCCTTCAGTCAGTCCATAGCAGGGGAACAGAGACTTTAACAATTAAGTTGGACTTTAGGAAGAAACCAATTAAAATAGCAATCCACTTCTGTAATGGAAAATGCCTAAATAATTTTAAGTAATTATTTGTTATAGACATTTAGAAACTGTCTTAGTTTACTGAACTTATTCTTCTAAAAACATTTTTACTCAGAAACATTAAAAATCATAAAACACATGCAAACAGTGAAGCAATTTTTATTTGTTAAACACAAAATTAATAGTTATATATATATATGTGTGTGTGTGTGTGTGTCCAAAATGAATTATGAACAACAGAATATAATATCATATTTTCTTAAATCGAATTATATATAGCCCACTTTAAAAGAGTAATCATGTCAGTGGTGGGACTGTAAACATATCTGAAATGAGTGAAACACAAAATAGGGGTTGGATCTTTTTATTTATTTATTTTTGATAGCAGTACATTTGACCATTTATATGGAAAATCGAATTCATCATTCTGGATGGGAAAGATAATTCAGGCCTGATAAATTGGGATTCTTAACATTTGAGAGAAATACACAAGAATATCTAATCATGTACAAGCTGCCTTTGTTTTAACAATATTATTTTAACAATATTGTAAAAATTTCTAAAAGTTTATATGAGTAAAAACAAAAAGAAAAACACGGATTTTATAGTAAAATCCAGTTGTGGTTATTTACATAGATTTGAAGTGTAACAAATGTCACCTAAAGGCCATTTACAAGATAAACTGGTCCAATTATCATCTAATTATGTTGATTGAAAATTCAACTTAATTCAATGCAATTCATAGCAGTGCAATCCAATCATAAAGTCAGGTTCAAATGTGAGTCACAGAGTCCTTGTTTGTTGATGTAGAATTTTATTCACCAAGTGCAGAGATCTTCAGAGTTCTGGTCCCATCCTGGAGAAGAAAGATGAAAGGAATATTTAGATTGTGATTCAAACTTAATTCCCTAATCTGGCTTGCTATGCATCAATGAAAATAGACCTCCTATTTTTAAGAGACTAAAAAACGCATAAACCAAAGGAAGAAATAGCATTAAAATAACATTTTTAGATCACTCATTCAAGAAGTTATTGATAAAAGGCAAGAACTTCAACATGGATAATGCAGCAGAGACAAAGCAAACGATTATACATAAAAGTTATGGAAACACTGCTTTGTGGGGAACAGTATAGAGAGTCAATGATGGTCAAACTGAAGCTCTTTGGTTTTACAAAACTGTCACAAGTCTGTTTTGGCAACAGCAAATTTAATGTTGTGCTTAATTTTTTATTTTGCACATCAAACAGTGGAGGAAGTGTTTGAAGGGAAAAAACATCCTTTTCATGCACTGTAAAATGAAAGCCTCCTTAGCTCTGCATGCTGTTCTTCTCCTCCATTTTCAGGCACTAGCGCTTAATGCTTTTATCCCCGCAGGGAATCAGCACAAACTCTTTCTCTGCCAATTTTCACCCACTCCCCAATTCAGATGAGTCCTTTCTCCCACATTGCCCTCAATGAAGGATTTGTCCTCGATCTCTTTGTCCACCTCTGATATCTTTTTTTTTTCTTAAGGGTGGTGGTGGGGGTGCTCCCTCTGCAGACAGCATGCAGAGTATGCAAATACGTCTTCTTTTATTTGCCGTACCCCTTCCTTGAAAGAACACCACCTTAAATGAGGCCACACTCGCAGACGTTTGCGGAGGGGCTGTAGAACGTGCACACATTACGATCTGTGGATTTTCATGCCCACTCTGATACGCAATGAGTCAAGCACGAATTGCCGAGTGGCTACCGTGTGCAGACAGGAAAAAAACTGGATTCCCTGTTGTAACATTTTAGACTGAATTTAGACAGAACTGTAGGCTAAAATGCCTATTTTCATCATAGACATGGAGCTTGATTATGTTAAGTACACCTTTAATTTGCACATGTTATATCTAGACAGAAAAATACCTTAAAAATAATTGTTATTTATAAAAAACCAACAACTGTTTTACTAAACTGACTCACAGGCAGAAAAAGCTGTGTAGGACGAGGCTGAGAGAAGTCCAACAGAATGAACGGAGGAAGGGCTACAGCTTTTACAACTAGATGAATTATGGCAGTGTCTGATGAACATGAAGTGTTTTCTCTGTTCCTCTCTTGCAGCTAACATTCCCAAGCTGGCCCGTGCCATCTGTGAGTAGCTGTGAATGGGTTTTAGTTTGTGTGTTTTAAAGAGGAGGTGGCGGTGGTTGGTTGGTATGTTGGGGGGGTTGACGTCTGCTGGACAGCTCTGACAATTTGGCCTTTTCAATCTTTCATTGCTGAACTAAGCGGCCTCTATCCCATAGCAACCCTAAAAGAGGTCAAAGGCTATGTACTCTTCTACACCTCCTCCTCCTCATTCTTGTCTGTGTTGTATTCCTTACTTCCATGGTGGCCACAGACGCTCCCAACTCTCCACAGACAGAGAGAGATTGCACCCATGATCTTGAACTTGACCTAATTCTCAGTATAGTTTCTAAACTGCTAAAGTTTGGCATATGCCACTTATGCCAGACTGACATAAGTGGCATATGCCTGGCTGAATATCTAACTTGTTTGTAGTAACTAAATAATAAGAGGGGAGGGGGAAAAAAGAAAAATAAGGTCACATCAAGGATTTCCTGACCATCTTTTCACCACATGACCTCCTTCCATATGCTGCTATGATTACGAAGGGCTGTCGCATTAAAGGCTCAGTCACCTAATTCTCCTCTCCTTTCATAAAAAACAGAGGACCCCCTGAAAAAAAGCCTAGGATGTGGAAGCATCTCCATCTTTCCCTAATATACTTAATGTTCAGCTTTGACCTAGATTATTCTTTGCCAGAGTTGCAGTAAAGACTCCCAGTGAGACTCATTTGACCCACATCAGGGACTCACCCAAAACTAAAGCCAGCCTATAAGCTAAATCTTATGTCTATACACATGTGTGGAGAAACACACACACACACACACACACACACGAATTCCAGGCCTTGTACGTGAAGAGGAATTGTGTGTTTGTTTGTTTGTTAAGCCACTTAACAACAAACTATGAATTACTCAAAAAAGGCACAAT
>JAUZNJ010007678.1:0-18190 GCA_034780135.1 Jordanella pulchra
TGTGTCATTGTAAGCAAAGGTGGTTATATTGGTCACTGATTTTTTTTGAAAGTCTGAAATTGTTATTTATGCATTTTCTGTTGTTATACTGGTTTACCTGGTGAAAATAAACAAGTGAGATGGGTATATAAATATATTTATTATTTAACATATATAAATATGTTGGCTTTTTCTAAAGTCGCCTTATAATTCCTGCACAAACAGATATCCTCCTAAGAAGCCATATCTGAAATATTAAGCTTTGATAGCAATGAGTCTTTCGGGTTGATTGAGGACATGGTAGCTGTTCAATAATAATAAAATGAATCCTCTCATAGACAACTTGCCTAATATTCCTGCACACACTGTATATCAGCTGAATTCTGAAATTATCCTCAGATCCAGATGCAAAGGCCCCAAGTTGGTTTTCAATGATTTTACTGTGGAAGTTTAGACTTGAACAGGAAATACATGTAATTTACATAAAGTGGTAGCTTTTTGGTTCTTGGTCAAACTATTTGTAATATAAAACAAATAAAACCTGAGTAAGTCCAAAATGACGGTTTAATTCATATAAGGTTGTCGTAACCAACCTGCCTCATTAAATGGTTGCTGTGAAGCCTGTTTGCAGTAACAGCCAACGACTCTTTTACATCACGATGAAGGGATTTTTTTTCCCCCCATCGTTCTTTGCAGAATTGTTTAAATTTATTCTTAGTGGAGGCTTTCCAGCATGATTAGTTGTTTCAGCCCAGGTTGTAGCATCTCGATTAGATTTAAGCCCAGACTTTAACTAGGAAGCTCCAAAATCCTAGTTTCTATTTTCAAATTTGGGTTTAGCTTTTGTGCTTAATTTCATCCTGCTGCAGAAGCTGTGTGTGTTTCAACTAGCTTAAAAATAATGAACTGAAGCATAATTTTACCATGTAGTTCTTTTTTTTCTAATTAAAGACACACAAATCAAACCAAGTAGTCAGTTACAAACAAGGAGATAAAAGTTACTGACTGAGGTCCGGATTGAAAACTAACTGGGCCTTTGTTTTAAATGCTTAGGCTGAGATTTCACAATAAAAATCCAGGTTAAGGTACAAGTATAGCTCCTGATTCAGGAATCTTAAACACTATATGCTGTTAGGTAAAGGGACATGTATAAACTACACACGCCTTCTCAGCAGCCCTGCTGCAGTGTTTACCAAGACCAAAGGTGGCTCTGGGGTTTATTTTGACTTTTTATTTGCATTACACCACGTCATAAAAAAAGAGATACATTTGTTTACATGGAAATACAAAAGTCCTCTGGGAAATTATGGGATTATTCCCTCAGAGAGGCTGAAAGACTAGATGTGTTTAGTTCCAGGCTGTAAAAAGATGCAAATTATGACGTAGACTTACAGATTAAATGTGATCTGATGATAGAAAATTTAAGTTTCCAGAAAAGAATAGGTGTTACGAAAGCTGCATCTGATTGAACCAATGTGACTTCTGCAACAACGTGTTTTAAATTTAGGTGACCAAAGGACAAAAAAAAAGTTTGACCACTGTACAAAGCTCTGTGTTGGAATGAAGCTGTTTAGATGAAGTCATCCAGGTGAATATAAGGGAGAAAACCTGCCTTTTTTGGTTTAATCTCCTGCCTACAGCTTTTCATTAACATAAACCCTCACCTGCCGTCTGCTGCAGCTCCAGAAAGGCTTTGATGGTTGAGGTGGCGGACTGGGAATCCGAACCAGTCCCCTCCGGGTTGATA
Source organism: Jordanella pulchra (assembly GCA_034780135.1). Taxonomy (NCBI): domain Eukaryota; kingdom Metazoa; phylum Chordata; class Actinopteri; order Cyprinodontiformes; family Cyprinodontidae; genus Jordanella; species Jordanella pulchra. The sequence continues at coordinate 1,727 of JAUZNJ010007678.1, forward strand.
ATGGTAGTGAAAGACTCCATGGCGACTTCCTGCTCGGTCCAATCCTGCTCTCTGGAGGACACCATGTGCACTACAGGCTGAGGATCTGAGGAATGTCGAAATAATCAGCGTTTGGGGAAATCCCAAAGGACAATGGGTTTAAAACTCAAAGCCTAGGTGGGGAACAATTGTACGGAAACCTAACCGCACCTTGAGTGCTGCTGTGGGAGGCATCGCTGCTTAAGGTGGTGGCCTCTGACAGACCCCCGGTATCATCCTTCCCAGAGCCCTCCTGGCCTGAGGTCTGAGCCTGACTGACCTCGGCAGCACGAGTCACCTGCTGCAGCGTCTCAGTGACCAGCTGCCGGGTCTGTTCACTGACCACCGCCGTCTGAAACACTGGCTTCGGCTTAATGAGAACCTGGAAGGAAACCAAGCATTCAGTAGGAGCTCCTAACAGAGAACCTAGAACAAACTAAGAACAGATGGAACAATCAGTCGTTCATTACCTGGTTCTCATCGGGCCAAATACTATAAAAGTCTTATTTTCCTGTTTTATGAAATGTGTCAGAACAAATAGATTTCACTTTACTGAGTCCATAAAAAGATCAACCAGCAAAAAATCTGAAATATTGTGAACATGCGCCCGATTCATTACTGAGAATAATCCTAATCTTCATTTTCTTCTAGATTTTGAAGGATGAAGGAACCTGCAGCACCTCTCCTAAAGAAGTCTTTAGTTCTGAAATGAGCAAATCAGATGTTAAAGGAAAGAAGAAACTGGTTTCTGGACAGAAAAGCTTCATTAATTTACCTCAGAGTAAAACTTGTAAAACACATTTTTTTAAACATTTAACCTACACTCTTCCTAACATAGTTCTTCCCATGGAGGACATCAAATCAACAACTGCCTTTTCTGACAAGAAGGTGTTTGGTTTCCATGTGGATCGCTCTCTTTGCTTGGCACTCTGAAAATATAAAACTATATATATAAATAAAGGAGTAACCTTATTTGTTAAAAAGAGACCAAAACCTGAGTTTTTTAAAAATATTTACTCTCTAAATGGACATTTTAGTTTCTAATGAACAGAGGAATGATGAGACCTGGTTTGTTGTTCTGTTTGAACTCATTTTAAAAGTTTGAACTTCATAATAATCTGCTAACAGAAACCCACTTAGAAAAGGGGGAAACTATTCCTTTGAAGATAATTTAGGATTTATCAGGTCGGGCAGCGGAACACGGATCCCCTACTTTAACGGATGTTTTGCTCTTTCCACTTGGTAATAAACCAGCTTCTTTGGAAACAAAGTTTTACCGGCAATCCCTGATGTAATATAAGGAGCCAAACTGCTGCGGTTTAAGACCGTCACTCCTGTCTGCTCAGGTCATGGATCTAAATGAGTGTAAACAAACTGTGTGGAAAACCAGTTTTAATATCACAGAAACTGGAAGCAAAGTTGTTTTCATTACTGAAAGTATTTTTTTGTATTTATGTTTTTCTATGTAGCTGAAACCCAAAATGTTTAGAAAAATCTGAGGTGATTTTTACATAGATCTAATTCGGGGTTAGACAGAAACCGAGGAGTGGATGATGTCCGTAGGCGGCTCATACAGTGAATATAGACCGTACACAATTCTGCACAACCACCTGACTTACTGACTTTAGTCCCTTGATGACTAAAAACTCCAACTTAGTTTCCTTTAGACTTCCATTGACATTTAATATCGAAAGAATGACTTGCTGCCTGGAGAAAATAGGGGGTGGGGGGTCTGCAGTGAAAATATATTTTAGTTCTTAGAACTGTTTTTATTTGTCCTTCAATCGTCGCTCATCATCACCGTTTTAGTTTAGCAGAAAAAAACAAACTAAAATGGTGGGGTTTACCCTGTCATGATATACGACTGTGTCAGAAATACAAAATTCCCTTATAGAGAAAAATAATGACGGTTAAACTTTCAGGATATAATATAACTGTACTTGTTTGTTTTTACGAGCACCTGGTTAAGTTTTCCTGCTTATCTGCCAGCCGTCCAAAGACGTTTCTGTGAAATCGATTGCTTTTGTGAAAATCCCAGATAACAACAGCAGTGAAAAATCATTAGTGGCTGCAAGAGAACCGAGCAACTGCTGTGGAGAAATAACCCACAGAGAAATGTTCTTAGGCTTGAAACAAATTGCAACTTGCTCTATGCTTCGGTTTTAATGAGCTTAATGTTAAAAAACCAGAGTGACAGAAGCAGGTTGCAGCACAAGAGGAAAGGCAGATCAGTGCCGTGTCAGCTCAGGTGGTTTCCCTCTCTAACCATGTTTCTTACATCATTAAGCAGGGAAAGTGTCTCAAAGTTCAGCTTTAAATCCACTCCGTTTGTCATGTAATATTAAAAATATTTTAAAAATAGATCTTCCTTTAATGAAAATGATAAAAGAACGATTAGATTTATGATTTCATTTTTTTTCTTATTTTCCCTCCATTTTTCTAAGGCCCTCTAGTGCCCCCTAGAGGCCCCCGGACACCGCACACCTCGCCTTGTTCTTACCAAACATGATTATTTCCTCGTCATTAAAAAGCAGACATAGTGTGAAAACTAAAGGAGCGGCATCCATCGGCATAATTAAAGCAACTTTGGTTTGAAGCTATATTTTTTTAATAATATTTTTTATAATTTCTCCGCTGTGAGATCAATAAACTCATCTAATCTAATCTATAGTCGATGAACTAAGAGTAACATGATGGTCATGCAGCCACCGCAGCCTCAACCCGATCAAACAGCTTGTTTTACTAAAAAGGTTCATCATTTTGCACAATAGGGAAGGTTTCTTGAAAGCTATTACAGATAATTGTTAAATCTTCCAGCCAAAGCTTATAATTTTAAAATCTTTAAACCATTACTGGAACTTTAACAGAATCATTTTACCCCTCGCAGAGCTTTAAATAAAACCAATGCGATCGTGTTATATCACACTGTAAGACTCTCCTATTGGTCCACTCCTTATCTAAAAACACGGAGAAGTTCAGATCATTTGTTGGATGGACAGCAAACTCCAGCAGATTTATAGCAGGCTTCCTCCAATCAGGCTCTTGAGGTCCGTTGTCCTGCACATTTTAGATGCGTCTCTACTTCTACACCTGAATACCATTGTTAAATGATCTCCTCAGTATGCAGCCAAGTTCTCTAGAGTCCTGCTAATGACCTGATTATTTGACTCGGAGCCGTAATTGAGGAAGCCTGCTCTATACCGTTCAGTTCATGACTCACCTCTCTCCCTGAATTTAGGAAGTAAAGGGAGGAGGAGGAAGGTGTTTAGAACTTACTATATAGCCTATAGAGCAGGGGATTTTTCTCATGCTTATTCTAATCAGTGTCTCTCTCTTCTCTGGAAACATCGAAAGCTGGCCTTGCCAGATAAATAACGTTCACTTTCTAAAGAAAAACAGTTCTTCCTTAAAACAAACCTTAATTTAAACTAAACAGATTCGCTTCCTTCATAAAGTTGCCCGGTGATGTCGGTCACATGTCACTCAGCTGATCTACATCAACTCATACGTCTGTCTTCTAAGTCCACGCTGCTTCTTGTAGGACTGTTGGCTTACCTGTGTTTTTCCCTGCTGACCGTAAACAATCTTGGTTGGGATGATCTTGGTGGCAGTGGACTGAGATCCGCAGCTCATGCCTTTAGGTTGGGTGACGATCATCTTGGTGATGGGCCTGGAGGTGGTGATGATGGCTGGTTTGGTCCCCTGAACCGCCTGCAGGCTCTTCTCTCCCTGTAATGTACAAAGCATCAACATTATTGACATAAACTTAAGATTTAGATATTAGCATTTGCGATGAAAAGCATAAAATCAATCCTGTAACAGTATTAAAAGGACATATATTTTTTTATTGCTAATAAGCACTAACTTATGCTGCTACCCCGACCTTTCAAAAAACATAAGTCTTATTTGGAGAACTGTAGCTTTTTGGTTTCCTGCATAAACTTAAAACTGTTTTTTTTTTTTTTTTAGCAGCATCGCTTCACTGAGCAGAAATCCTGGAGGCCACAAGAGAAAAGTAACAATCACTTTAAAGCAACAATTCCATTGAATCTTACAAGCAGATTGGTTCAAAGTTTTCTACAAAATAAAACCCAGCTGACTGCAACCAGTCATCGACTCTGCAGGATTCGCTCCTCCTGGATGTGCATGAAGCATTAGCACTTCTGCAGCGATGCCTCACGGAGCATATCAATCTACATCTCTATCTGTACGTACAATATCTACAAATAAAGATAAAGACTATTGGGAAATCATTTGTCAATCAGTACAGATAGTTACTAAGAGAGATCTATTACAGTGAAATATGTGAATCCTATAGTTCTTGTAGTTATGACTGAATTAAAATCTATATTCAGTATCTCAGAGAATTTAAATTTTACTTAATATTAATACATAAAAAGAGATGTTTTTAGCAGAAAACAAAAGCATCTGAAAGTGATGTTAATCTCTATGCATTTAGTGTTTTGTTGAGCTCCTTCTGCATCAATTCAGACAGAAATGGAGGCGAGAAGCCTGTAGTTCTGCTGGAGCTCCGGGCTTCTTAGACGCCATTATTATTGGTTATTATTATTATTGTTATTGTCATCTTTCTTTTTATAATATCCTGTACATTTCCAGGGTTAAGATCAGAGCGATTTGCTGGTCAATCAAGAACTGAAACGGCTTTTAATGGCTTCGGTGGTGTGGGCCGTTACAAAGTCCAACTGGAAAATAAACACAGCATCTCTATAAACTTGTCAGCAGAGTAGTCAGTAGTAAGTCTGGGAAATTTGAGCTGCTGTCGCCTGAAGTGAAGAGGTTCCTTAGGAGGGCCTCCAAGCGGGAAATATTAGGGGCTTTCTGAAGAGATTATATTTCGCCAAAATCCCCCTGTAGCGATAACAAAAAAACGCTAAACACTTTACCTGATTTGTGTGTATACAAAACAGGGTAAGGGGAAAAGTATATCCTGACTCGGTATCTGTGAAAGTCCCAAATGACAAAATGTAATGAGCCAGACTTGGATTGCTATTCTTACAGAGATTAACTACCATTGTTTTTAATGCCTAAACAGCTTATAGCATGAACCATCTATCTACTGTTCTCAGACAATTTCACACGCATCGACACTCTTTAGCTCACTGTAGGAATCCAGTGTCTTCCCAGCTGGGATATACAGAGCCTTTACTCATAAATCTATGTCTTTTCTGTCACTTTTAAATGTTTTACATAGAAATAACATTTTAGATGTAAAGATAATATATAGTTTTTAAATTATTTCAATGAGCTTTTGACCCACTCTTCTTTTGCAGCAATTTTTAACTCTGCCCGACTGGAGAATTTCTTTTTTAACATTAGCATATTTAAGGGATTTAACTAGGCTTCTCCAAAACCTTTTTTTCAGTGATTTAACAAACATTTGGATCCAAATGTGGGAATATAAGTGAAATGTTTTCTTCTGAAAACAGCAAATGAGGAACTGAATTCTCTCTCTTTCCTTCTTAGAGGACATAGCACCCCTCACACTGAACTTAACCCCCCCCCCACTCTTCCTCCTGAATCTGGGAAGTTATAAACTTTACCTTCATTTGAAAACAGGACTAGAGACCATGAAGCAACAGTCCAGTTGTTATTCCTTGTTAAGAAGCAAGTAAGTAAATCTTTCCTTATTTTGCACCTTTCAAATCATGAATCACAAAACACTTAAAGCGCTTCCTTGCTCAGAACGGTTGGACTCACCCCAGCATTTAACAGAGTTGTGACCACATTCTTGCCTGGCAGTCCTTGGATGGTCGCTCCTTTGCCCGTAGTTTTCTGCACCACAATCACGTTTGGCTTCGACGTCATGGGGATGGTGGTTATCTTGGTCGTTGTACCTACAGAAGAAGAAAAACGTTTTAGTCTGAATAAGATGATGGTCACACAGAAGCAGGAGGCTGTAAACACACCAGACACAATGTTGCTGCTGATGATCTTCCCTCCCAAAGTGGCCAGAGACTTAGGGACCACAGTGATGATGCTTCCACTAGTGGTCTTGACGTAGGTGGTCCCTCCACTGGATGCTGATATTCTGGCACCAATATTGGGACTAACTGTGGGTCTTGTGTATGTAGTCTGGGTCGCTGCATATGTAGATATATTGTAAGTAAATACAACTCATGGTTTAATTTCTTTACACAGACAAACCAAAGATCTATGAATGGCAGCATGAGTAAAAGGTTTGGACCTGTGGGCTGCGTGACCAGTTTGGTGGTCATGATGGTGCCGTTGCTGCTGACAACCATAATGGGTGAGGAGCTGCTGCTGGACAGAGCCACAGAGGAAGGTTTGGGCAGGATTTTACTGGGCTGCACCTGCTGAGTGATTATCTTCACCCCTGAAGAAACAGAACAAAACTTAAATCAGCACAGACAGACTGCTGCACAAATTATACACCGAGAAAATAAATCAATCAGACCAGAAGACAAACTATCAGTGCAACACATCATGAAAAAAAAAAATGTAATAATTCTAGTGATATTAAGAAGATGATTTTTACCTATAAATGACACTAAATGTAAATCAAAGTCTAAATGTAAATACATTTATTGGAGAATATATTTAAATAATACATTTTGGCACCACTGAGCTTAATTTTTAAAATGAATAAATCAATTAATATAGTATAATAAACTGCAAAATATATAAAAAATGATTTAAAAAAAAAACAGGAAACAATACTATGGAATATACTTTTAAAATGTATTAAAATAACAAACATTTTTATTTTAAATATTAATATAAGATTAAAAAAATTGAAGGGAACTCATTTTTAATACACCCAATACTTGTATGGATAAAAATATGTCTATAATCTGACCATATAAGCAAAAAAACTATAGGAATAAAAATAAATATTCAATAGGGATGCACCGGAAATTCGGCAACCGAATATTTTCAGCCGAAAATGCACCTTTCTGATTTCAGCTGATAAACGTTTAACGCTGAAACAACACGGTTGAAACTTGTGATGACTCGACAAACAGCGCGGCCAGCAGCAAGAAATGATGAGCGAGTCGAGAAAAGGACCGAAGCAAGAGAGCAGAGGTTGTCAGAGTTGAGTGTTTGGCAAACAGGTCATTAGTGAGTGGAAACGCTGCACATCGGTCTCTCTGCACGCTCAGGTCAGAGACACAAGCTGCCACAGAAATCCAAACGTCCCGATCATCGCTCAGAATATGAGAAGAATGTGACACTGAAACGGAAACTGACACCTTCACTCTGTCTGTGAAAGAAAGTTTCCCACTGATTCTGCCAAAGCAAAGGGAATAGCAAACAGATGTCAGTGTTAAAAAGAGATTCTGGACTTCTGTTTATTAATAATTTATTGAAATATCTTGAATTTGAAAATATGAGATTTTTAATAGGGTTAGTATATATCGTAGCAAAAAAATACTATGACTTGAATATCTGATATAATAAGATAATAGAATTATACTAGATATTAAATGAAATATTTCTATATAACAATAAATAATTTCTATTTTATCGGAACAAATAAAGCAATTTATGCATTAAAGTGAATTAAATAAATGCACCTTTATTGTGAACATTAAATAAGACCGTGCATTTAAATAAAACACAATAAAGAATGAAAGAGTCAATGAAAAGCAATACGTTATTTTAAAATGTATCAAAAAAAATGTGTGTCAAAAAAATACATAAAAAAGTAATGTTAACGACATTCAAAGGTTAACTTAAGCTAAATAAAACCTATTAAAACTCAGTAATGTTAAATTAAAAGATGTCTTTGGTCAGAAAATATAGAGATGTAAAGAAAGAGAAAAAAATGAGCTAATAGAAGATGAATAAAATGAAGACATAAAGATGGAAAACACAAAAAACAAAAAGAAACGCTCACCAGACTCCTGTTTGATCTGAATGGTGGGTTTGGCTCCTGATGGAGGCGTGGTGTTGGCCTGGCTCTGAGCGATACCAGACGCTCCTAAAGGTGAGCTCTGCTGCAGCTGTTTGGGGGATTGCTGTTTAGGGAACTGAGCCAGGATCTGAGTGGGCGAACCGACCAGGGTCTTCGGCGATGGGTGTCTTGCTGAAGCAACCTTCACTCCAGCAGAAGCTGCGCCTACAAGAACCAACAGTGTTGTCTTTACAAACCTCTCTCATTCTCTCAAAAGCAAGAAAATGCACATTTTCTTTTTTTTTTTGTATTGTAACTTTTAATATATGCTTATCTGACCATTTCAAAACACAACCCCATCCATTACTAATGACATAAACAGGCTTTCTACACATTTATCACAGTTTCCAATTAGTTCAGACAATATCTGAGCAACTTCTGTTCAGCAAGTCTACATGTTAAGAGTAAATAAGCTTACTAATTCTACTAACCACTCAAAATGCTTCATAGTATAGCCATGTTCTCGTAAGGACACTCATTCATGCACCAATACACAGATAGATAGGAAGGAAAGGTGGGTCTAGTGCCTTCAGGAAGATAAAAATCAAACCCATGACTTTGAGTGTTTTCCACCCACAGCTGCCTCCTGAAACATACAGAGAAGCACCAATCAAAGAGTCGGGACTGGAGTCGCCTAGCTTTCCTCCAAACTGCTGTCATTGGTAATCAGGTGGTCAAACACCTTTATAATATCTCTGCATTAATCTTTTTGAAGTAAAAAACGTTCATTATTTTTGGTCTATAAATGCATCAATGAGGATCATCTTTATCCCAATAAATTTAGAGCTACCATCTCTTGCAAAGAGCTGTAGAACAACACAGCTTTTATCTTTAATGTCTTAATGTAGCGTAAAAAAAAAGATGAAGGTTAAACCAGAGAGAAAACGATAAAGCTGGTGAGGAATAAATGATGAAGCCCAGAGAAGCTTGATTGGTCCAAATCCAATTACAAACCAATCATGCTTTCATTAGGACTGGATTAAAATAAACGACTTATAATCCTTAGAAATACAAAATCAGAAGCAGCAGGTCTGTCTAGTTACATTTATCTAGGTTTATATTCAGCCACTCAATCCCAGTAAAAGCACCTACATTGTGCCACAGTCGACATCACCACTGATGGAGTAGAGGAGACCACCGTCGTCACGGCTACGGTGTTGGAGGAGGGACTGGAACTAGCTGGGAAGACCACCGTCTGCTTCTGGGTGGGGGTGGTTAGAATGGAGGTGGAGCCCAGTTTGGCCACGGCGGCGGCGTTATGGGTGTGAGACTTGGACAGGATGTTGGGCACAAAGCCGGAGCTCGGGGAAGTCGTCACAATGATCACCTGGGGTAAAAGGAGCGAGTGACAACTGCTGTATAACCATCTAAAGTTTTAAAGAAATGCAGCTCACCTTCTGCGTGGTGGTGCTGGTGCTCTGGATGGTGGGTTTGGTGAAGGTGATTTTCACGGGGGACAGGTGAGGGGGGAGGGAGTTGGCGATGCTCTGCATGATGTTGCTCATCTTGGGGCTGCCGCTCACCGGCACCGTGATGTTCTTAGATACAGTCGGCGACACCTTGCTAACATCCTTCAGCATGACCGGCGACGAGCTAGATGAGTTTGTGCGTCTTCGCTTGCGAGGCTTTTCATCATCGTCTGAACAACTTACACCTGTGAGGAAAGTGGAGCAGATAAAACTGCATCGTCTATCTAGACCAGATCATGTCTGTTCTACTTCAAGATCTAAACCAGCTGCTCACTGCAGCATCAAGCTATGGGGTTGATTAACTGCTGGATGAAACATTTGAGATGGGCCGAGCAATACTTTCTTAGTCAAAGAGAACGGAAAGTGTTGAGGAACAAGGAGCAGCAGCTCGATGTCAAAGCCGCCGTGCGTGAAATGGTGCAAACAGCTCTGTGTGGTTGTTGAGGCAAAGGTTCGATAAAATATTAAGAAGGGTTCACCTTTTCGAATGCTGGAATATTCCATTTAACATCTAGGTTCCTTCTGTGTTAAGAGACCGGAAGATATCATATATTTGTACAATTTCTAGAGCGCTTCATCTGCAAACCACTGAGAAGAATTAGGAAGTATTGTCTTCAAATCCTCTATATCAAAATCCAAACAGAGGAACGTGGAAGTTCTGACAGAACAATGGTCCTGAAAAGAGTTAAAACTATGATCAACACGTTAAGACCAAGTAAAGGAGGAACTTTATGTAAATGTATTTATGGATTTAAAAATATTTAAACCTATTTGTACAAATTTGACTCTTTCTAAAAACATTCATTTCCATCAAGAAATATAATAATTTTGCAGCAAATGACAGAAGAAACTTGTCAAAAATCTTCCAAATAGGGAAGGTTCTAGCACCCCATGCAGGCCAATCAAAAGATTGTTAGAAAAATAATTCTGTTGAAATCTCCTGCATTATAATGACACTTTAAAAAGGTTTAATCAAAATACACTCAGAACTGTACAGAGATCAGTGTCCTTGTTGATATTATTATCAAGTAAATATAAATTATGAAATAAGAAGCTTCTCATCTGATTTAAGGGTAAAGATGCATTTGCACTAGAGATAACATAAACAGGGCTCCTACACATGCAAATCAAAATATGATATTTATATTTTCCATCTTCTCCATTTATTTTAAAGTCTTAGTGCAAAAATTCACAATCAATTTACTATGTATATTTTAGGAAGACTCGAGCTCCTTTAATAAGACAAACCCTCCATTATTACAGTTTATAAATTCTATTGTTTCAAAGCTGTAACTGCAGATTATTCTCATAGATTGGAAGCCGACACCAACTTTTCACGTAGACTGTGCTCCCACTGGGCAGCACTACCACATTGGATGATGGGCTGGCAGGTCTCTGGGATTTCACAGACGTTCCAACAGGTCCGCTAGATGCCGTGGCGCTGGTGGCAGTGGAGGTGGTGCTTGTGTAGGAGTAACATACGACCACTGTGAAAACAAGGCATTGCTTTATCTAACACCCGGGATTCAAATGTAGCTAACACCTGGAGTTTCAGCATCTGGCAACGTTTTTTTCTGGCAAAAAGCAACAGTTTGCTTTTTATCTTTATCATTCTTAGAGCACGGTAGTGTCATTACTTTGCTTATTTTCTTTAATGAATAAAAGCTTCCTGCTCTGTGTAAAGCATTGTGAAACCGTGCACCTGCTAGGTCAAATAAAACAAGCTGCATTTCAATTTTTTTACCTTCTTTGTTTCCTGTTTCAGCCGGCAACAGAAAGGAGGCATTCTGATTGGCTGTGGCACTGGCCACAGCATTAGCGGTGGCTGTGAAGGCCGTCTGAGGGACCAACCTCGGCATCAAAGGAACAAGTCTGCGTCCTTCGATGGACCATTCAGAGGAATTGTTGGGACCAGACATGCTGGAAAAAGAGACCAAAAGGGAGTACTTCAGCATTTCAGCCAGTTATTTACATTTTCAACAAGTATGGAAAAGGTTTACATAACACCATTTATTAACAAAGCAGTTGAATAGGTAATAATATAGATTTTATTTCTATTTCGCAGAAAAGCAAACAGAACCCAGAAAATACCAAACTCAAAATCCACACAGTCTGTGGGAAAATCCCAATAATAATCACAATAAATCACAATAATACCATACTGCTTTTGACAAAAATCATTTTCTAGATCTTTGGTATCACTTAGTTTGCCTCAAACATATTAAAACATCTTGTACATTTGTTTAAATTATATTAGCGTCAATGATCAGCCGTCTTCTCTTCTTTGCTGCATTTAAATGCAGAATTAATACACGGTGCCTAAACACGGTCTAAGCTCACCCAGATCGGAACTTACTGATAGGCGATGGTGGTGAGGCGTTCATCGTTAACGGCTCTGCGAACTTCTGCGCGATGGCGCTCTGTTGAGATACTTGTTGAATGGAGGAAGAAAGAAAGTAAATCTCTTCATTTAAATCCATAAACCCTCTTTTAATTTTGAGGCTTTTAATTTGGGGTAAGTTATACACCTGAGGATCTTAGTGAGCTCTCCCAGTATATCCTTCTTGTCCTTTGTCAGGTCTCCCTGAGCTCGCAGGGCGCTAATAACTCCAGCATATGCCTCCAGCTCTGGATGGGGAAACATTCAACGTAAAAAGGAACAAAAATGACTCCATCAATAGCTGTGTGTCACATCACAGCTAATACAGAATAAAATCTGATTCAACTTCATTTGTTGTTATTAATGATTGTTTTTCTTTCTCTGATTCCTTGTTTATAAACCTTACCAAGTTTACGGAGAATTCTTTTACACTCATCCCTTCCCAGGTCGAGGATAGTGGGCCACACGACCGGCATGGTACCAGTCAGAACTGGTTTCTCCAGTTGGATCATTGGCTAAAAGAAGAAAGATGATATAACGGGTGGATTAACAGATCATTACTTCCCCTAAAGACATGTCTAACAAAGCCAATCTGATCACAACCTCAAAGGATTTTGATGCTTTCTCTTTGACTTTTACTGACTATAATTTTCCCTCAAAAATAACATTGCTTTTCAAGTAAATTGTTGATGCACCCAAAGAGACGGTTCTTTAAAGTAATAGGTTTGGATTAGCTGCCAATCAAAGTATTTTGTGTTTATTTCTTTTCATAAACCAAATCTTTTTGATTCTAGGACTGTGATTACTTTAAAATAATAAGAGGAAATGTTGTAAAAAGCAGGAAATCAAAAAATGTAATTGTTAGAAAAAAACAAAAAACTTTTATCACATTTAAAACAGAAGGCTTTCGGGGGTTTTTTCAGTCTGTAAACACTTAAACAAACAGAATATTCTTTGATGTATGTTCAAAGATACAGATTTATTGTTTAGGGATGTGTGCTGTGATGAATTTAAAATAACCTTGTACCTCTTTCGACTTTCTGTCTCAATACAGGATGTTTTCTCCTTTGTGTGTTGGCTAATTAGTTCATCTCTAAAGAAAAATGGACCTACACTTAACTAGAGTGGTTTGGGGATTCTGCTGCAACATAGCAGGTTCACTGCCAGTGACACTGGTTACTATGCTGCACAAATGGGATGTAATATAAATAATAAAAGTTGCAGTAACAGTAATCATCTTTATCAGTGCAGTTGTACAATATAATAAAGTCTGTCCTCTGAAAGGAACCTATTTCTTAGGGAACAATGAGCAGCATCCAGGGAGCATTTGGGGCTCTAGTGTCTTTCTCGTCTGAAGGTTGAGGCGGTGACCTTAGGATCTAACCTGGACACAAATGATCCATTCCCTAACCACTAGACCACTCCTCCTGTATAGCATTATGGCTTAGTAGAATAAGAACGATACACGAATCCCCAAATTGTACCTTAAAATCTAAATAAAGTTTTGATTAATGGTATTTGGCCTTTTTGATTAAAAAGGTTTAATCAAAATAAACCCCCAAACATTTACGACGAAGAGAAAAACAGAGACTGAATTCCAAATAAAGGACACTTGAAAGAACTTCATGTCCCATCAGGCACCAGCCGATTCGGTCCACATTCATCCAGCTAAACATAACCCCTACTAAAAATCGTGATGATGGTGTCAGTTTGAATCCAGTAAAGAGCATGATCTGTAGAACATCTCGTCATTTCTTAATCGATGGGGAGACTTTAAGAGTCCAGGATAAACTCGTGCTAGCTGCAGGTTTTAACTGAGGATAGTACATCCCTGAACCGGGCCTCCCTAATACAACAGAACCAGGCCCGATCATATTTTATTAAGTTCAACGGCTGTCTTTCACAAAATAATTTAGGCCGAAAGTGAAAATAAGCACCAAATAATAGTACATTTACAATTACTGATGTGTAAGAGTTGGGCTATAACCCTCAGCCAAGAAATAATAATAAAAGACAATGGTCCTACTGGTGAAGTTCTGCAGGGAACAACGACTTTCATGTAGAGCCGAGACAAGACGCTTTAAAACATCCCCTGTGCCCCAGTAAACACCAGAAAAAAATTATGTATTTCAAACATTGGGTGTTATTTTTATGTGGCGATATAACGGTTCTCAATCAAATGTGGTAAACATGAGCACATCCCAGCTTTTATCTGCGGATCTGGTTAGCCAGCTAGCTGTTTCTATGAACCAAATCATTTCTTACCTTCCGTTAGCAGGACTACATCAAGGCCTTCGTACGTTTGAAATCCTTAAAATCGAAGCAACACACGAAAACTTGATTATTTCCCCTTATCATGATGCAATTCTGTATCAAACACTAGGAGAAAACTACGTTTTTGCACATAAAATGCAAACGAATTCTCAAAGACGTGCCAATGTTTATATTGGCAGTTCAGCTGCAGCGGCTGGCCCAAAAATGTCTTCTTCGTGTGAAGATGATGAGGATCTGTTATAATGGAGACGCGTTGTGCTGCCTCCTTGAGGTAGACTACAGCAATGAGCGGAAATCTTAATGGTATTTGGCAAGTCTTGGTGCATTACAGCCACCAACTTGAATAGAGTTTGGATCGGTATATTAAATTGATGTATCTAATAGTTTTACTGTATCTGTAAAAAATAAAAGATATAAAAAAACAAACATTATCTACAACTATGTTAAATTTTGGGCAATTAAACTTCACATCCTAACAGATTCTATGAAATCTTGTTGAAACACTGTTGTCGGGTTTGTAATAAGTCACGGCTGCCCTGAAAGTATCTTCCTTACATAATGATGCTGAAGATGAGTTATGATGGTGATACATCACGCAGTAACCAAGATGTAGATTACAGTAATAGTAACCAGTGGTAATCAAACCTTTGGGTCATTTCATACAGTCGCCTCAAAAGAAATTAGACTATCATTGAAAGAATCTTTTATTTCTGAAACTTGGTTAGCTTAATGAATTAAAAATTAAAATACATAGACTATGTTTGTACAAACTGATGTTTTAAATACAAACTGTACAAACTGATGTTTTAAAGCTCTTATCCTTGTTAATTGAAGTTATTTCCACATACAGCTTACGGAAACACAATATTTTATTCTCTTTAGAACATTAGAATTTTACATACCAATACAATCTATCAATATAGAAATGTAGGTTTAAAGTGTGATTAATACTTGCTTAAAGCTCACTTTTAAAATGTACTTTTAATTTGACAAACTGCCCTTACATGAATGCAAATTCTATTTTATTAAGATTTACCTTTATGTATGAGCTTTTGACCGCTGAAAAGCTTGCAAATTTATACTCACTTAACCTTTTTGTATTTTATCACGTCCAGAGTTGGGTAGTACTAGTTACATTTACTCAGTTACTTCTACTTGAGTAACTTGAAAAATAATGAAAAAAAAAGTTTAAAGTAGTTTTACAAATTGTACTTTGTACTTCTACTTGGATAAAAATGTAATAAAGTATCACTGCTCTTACTTTAGTAAAAAGTCTGTCTAGTCCATCCATTGTGAGAAACTTCAATTAATGAAAACAGGCTTGTTTTAAACAAATATGCAGCACTGAGAGACAAACTTCCTTCTTTTTCTTACTCAAGACTTATTGGTTAAATGTTATTTTCCATCTGCTGAGGCTGCCGTGTTATTTGGAGGTTGAGTTAAAATACAGTAAACAATATACTGTAATTCAACCTATCCTACTATTGATTTTGTAAATGTAATAACTCAAAAAAGTGTACTGCTCAGTATTATGTAATTACTGTATGCTATACGTTTATTTTGATCTTATTCTTTGAAACATCGCAATTTATATATCACCAAATATTTTAATCAGTTTTACATCACTTTAGAAAATACCAAATCAGTTCTTATGATGTTGGGTAGTAAGTAGATCTATTCCTCAGTACTTGTGCAACCTTTTTACCAAATCCTTTCTTCCCCTAATTTGAGTAATTTCTTTTAAAGGCAACTTTATACTTGTACTTGAGTAAATGAAGCTATTCTTAAGCACAGTTTTTGGATACCGTTCTTTTGTCACATCTCATTAAACCAAACAATCTATTTTTAGGGGATAATTTTGCCATAAACACAATGTTTTAGATATTGTTCAAACCGATTATCAAATATGCTTGTCTTTTTACAAATAAGAGTCTAAAAAATGTGTTTTTATTTAGCCATCATTACTCAGAGATCCAGTTCGTTTTTAAGCTCCTTCTGGTTGAGTTTGAGCTCCAACTGTGCAGACACACCTGTCGGTCACACCCTGCAATCAGAGATGGAAGACACACACCCACCATTAAGGAAACAAGGGCTTTAAAGAAGAAACGGTATGCATTTCAATATATTATTATCCTATTATTATCATTATTAAAATTACTTTAAAAGGAACAAACATTAACTTAAAACCAAAACAGGAAACAAAATTCACACTACACACAAACATGCCGAATAACCATTTAATTATTGTGACAGTTAAATGTTATCATCTAACCTAACTTATTTTTAGGACGTAATTAGTAGATTCAAAAATCAGTTCTACATAATTACGTTTTCAATAAATATATCGCGACTTTACAGAAAATCTTGAAACAATTTTAAGCACAACA
>JAUZNJ010007689.1:0-18188 GCA_034780135.1 Jordanella pulchra
CCTCTAGGCTGTCGGAGGTCCTCTAGGCTGTTGGAGGACCTCTAGGCTGTTGGAGGACCTCTAGACTGTCGGAGGTCCTCTAGACTGTCGGAGGTCCTCTAGGCTGTCGGAGGTCCTCTAGGCTGTCGGAGGTCCTCTAGACGGTTGGAGGTCCTCTAGACGGTTGGAGGTCCTCTAGACTGTCGGAGGTCCTCTAGGCTGTCGGAGGTCCTCTAGACGGTTGGAGGTCCTCTAGACTACTTGAGGTCATTTAGACTGTTGGAGATTATTTAGACTGTTGGAGATGATCTAGACTGTTGGAGGTCATTAATCCACAGGAACAGGAACACTCCCTCTCCTATAGGAGGGACAGGATGAGAATTGCTTTACAGTTTGAGCTCCATATGCCAGCTGGCATTAATCCTGGAGCCCAGTGATGCCCTGGTCAGGATCCGAGTGCAGATACTACAAGACCAAATCGATCCACCATCTCATTATAGGAAACCCACAAGATGTGCGGCTCTTCCAACTACTGAGGACCATCTTAAGTTTCTGCAGTGACATTGGAGCAGTTGGACCAGCCTGCTGCATCAGCTTTTCAGTTTTACTTTCTCAGTCATGCTGGATAAAGACCTCTCTGGGTCGATGAACATCAATTGCTTTAGAATTATTTGGTTCCCTAAAACATTACTGCTTCCCACCAGTATGGAGACCCAGCAGAATTTGTTTATTTTGAGATCAGATGTGCTTTCAAAGCATTCCTTTTTCTGTTTTTTTAGCAATACTGGTCTAAGTATACACGGACTAGTAGTAAACCATTGACAAGAAAGGCTAAGACAGAAAATGTTCTTTAGTTCCTGAAAAAACAAATAATTTAATCTAAGTAATGATTAAACAATCTTTGTGAATCATGAATGAAAATAAGGAAGAAGGGTGAACAGATGTTGATGTGTGCATGTCGACCTTTGCAGGGGAGTTTGGCTCAGTGCGTGAAGCCATTCTGAAGACTGAGGACTCATCTGTGCAGAAGGTGGCTGTCAAAGTGCTGAAATGTGAGTCAGCTTAAAAACTGCAGAAATGCAGCTTTGATTTTTATTGCTCAGAAGTAATTCAGTTATTTTTCAAAAACTCTTTTATTAGAATGGAAAGTCTCATTTACCAAAAGTCCAAATTGACTTTGTTTTTGCCCCAACAAATGTGATTTTTATTTCTATCCTACCCTGTCACTTTTAGTCCTATCAGTTAAACAGGTGAAGCTGTGAGACTCTAACGTCACCCTAATGTCTAATTTGCAGACCGATAGTTGTAAAGGTGTTGTAGAATTGCTTAAATTACTCTTCTCATATGAGCTGTTACTTTAAAAACATTTGCAGCCATCAAAATGTCATCAAGGTGGCCTCATGAGACTGTGACTGTTGCCAGCAACAACACAGCTAAACCATTTATGCAGAAAGGTATTAGAGGATGCTTTAGAAATCCCAGAAAGATCAAGGACCAGCTTTAGAATTGTGTTGCCACCAGTGCAGAGCTTGTTGAGTGTTGGGAGCAGGTTTATCTGGACACAGAGGAAGTTGAGGAACTTTATCTAAGAAGGACTGAAAATAAACAACTTGTGGCAGAACAGAATCTGAATTGATGGGAGTTTGATCTATTACGAGTTTATTCTGGCCCCAGATGTTGGTTGTGTACTCCTCCTGTTGTTTTTATCCCATGGTTCACTAACTTACCAGCCACATCTACTTGCACCACTTCTTCTACATCTCCAAACACTGCAGTTCTTTAAAACACCGTATTGTTGTTGGTATTTCTATCAGCTCCTGAACCTACAGAGTATTTTTCATTCTGTAAACTGGACTATTGTTCCTGGTAGCCCCAGTAGACGGGTTCACACTGACTCTGGTTACAGTATTGATCCAGAACAGGCCAGACTAGCCCAGCTACAGCTTCGGCTTCGGTAGTGTTCGCCAGAGGAGAACAAAACAGGAAACTCCTTTCTGTTGTTATCCCTCATAAATGATTTCAGTATCTAGGTTAAAACCCCTGATTTGTGGACATGAACTTTTCCTTTTGTCTCTGTTTTGGTGTTTTGTTTACACTGGTCAAGTTGGCGTTAGTTGTGGAGGTGATTTTATTCTGAAACTCCCCAGAAGTCTCTAAAATCTGGGGGCTGAACTGTCCTGTTTGGCTTCCTTCTTGCTGAGCTGTCCTGCACCCACACTGCACTGTGACCCACTCTGAAGCTGCACCCTTGTCCATATGAGCCAGGCATCGGATGACACATTTACTGATGCATTTCTTTTATTTCAAAAGCACTTAAAAACACCAACGACCATCTTGGCCAAAGTGTTTTTGACATCAGAGATCTGGGGGTCATAACCTGCAGTATGTAAATGTTTGTGTTCTGTTGCAGCTGACATCACTTCTGTGGGTGACATTGAGCAATGTCTGAAGGAGGCCGCCTACATGAAGGACTTTCACCATCCCAATGTCATCAAACTCATCGGTAACACTCCATCTCAACAGAAGTACTACAAAATGAGCTGTTGGGCTAACCATTCACAGTCTGTTCAATCCTCTAGGGGTGAGTCTACACCGACGTCACGGCCAGCGGCTGCCAATCCCAATGGTGGTCCTGCCCTTCATGAAGCATGGTGATCTGCACACCTTCCTGTTGCTATCCCGTTTGGGAGATGAGCCATTTGTGAGCAAAGACTTTCATTTAACATTTGCACTGGGTGGCTGCTGAACCCCTGAGAACCTTCTGTCTTCGTTACAGGACCTGTCGCTTCAGACTCTGGTCCAGTTCATGCTGGACATTGCTCGGGGGATGGAGTACCTGAGCAGCAAGAGCATCATTCACAGAGACCTCGCTGCACGGAACTGCATGTCAGTCAGTCAGACCACTTTCTAAACTGTGCTGTTATCTGACCGGCTCCAATAGAAATCTTTGGTCTTAAACAGATAGTAGCTATCTGAAGCAAACTTTCCCCGATCCAATCAAAATCTTGAAGTTTGAAATCTCTCTTTACACTAAATGAAATGATTTGATCATGATGTGTATGCATGTACCAGCAGTCGATCAGATCCAATAATTCGAGCTTGAGCAGAGCTCATGTCTTGTAGCTGCTTGATCACCAATCCCTTTTTTCCTGATCCAGACCATTCCTGATTCATTGGCTGTGCGTATGGGCTCATATCTGATACCGATCCGATGCTACTGAATTAACCATAACCCTCCACATGTGACTCAAAGCATCATGCTTGGTTAAAAAACGTAAGAAAGATATAAATCATCACTAAGCACTGTGTTTGCCCTGCAGGATGACATCGTCATCACTGTAGTTATATTGCTGTGTTATTATTTGGCATCAGTCATCCGATCGTTGGTCAATGTCAGAGTTGTCTGAGCATCGGATTGGATTAGATTGGAAACTGGCTCCTTGGTTCCTGTAGGTCCACCACAGAACGTTGTTAATCATTATTCATTCTGGCAGGTTGCAGGGAGACACATCATCGCCTGAGTGTAGACACACACTGGCCTAGTCAAAGTTCAGACTTCTGAATCACATCATAGACGTGTTATACATGAGGCCCCAGAACATGAATAGAAGGAAGTTAGTTTTCTTCTTGGACCTATAGCCTGTTCTTCTGACAGTGTGTATCTGTGTGTTTCAGGCTGAATGAAAACATGTCGGTGTGTGTGGCAGACTTTGGACTCTCTAAGAAGATCTACAGTGGAGATTATTACCGTCAGGGTTCTGTTTCCAAACTTCCTGTCAAGTGGATCGCCCTGGAGAGCTTGGCAGACAATGTGTACACCACTCAGAGCGATGTGGTACTCCCTCACACACACACACTCCTACATGTCTACTCACATTATGCATTTCCATTGACTGTCATTCGTTTTAGCGACTTCATTTATGCCTAAGCCATATTTTTTACCTTAATCTACCTCTACATCAACACCCAACGCAGAAAAACATGCTGGTCAGGTCAGTCATTAGCAGTAGTGTTGCTAAGTCGCAGCAGCTCAGGCTAACTCCTAAATCTGATCATGAAATTTTTGTTGCATGTATCCTGTATGTATAATAACAAAAATAAATACAATCGGGGTCTGGTACGTTTGGACAATTCTTAGGGTGAACTGTTGGTCTTCTGAAGGTTAGTAAATATACCGGAAAACATAAACAAGTAACACACTCATTATAAGGGCTCGTTACTGACAGAACACAACAGGGTCGGATGAACAAACATCTGGAACCAAAGTCCAGTCCTTAGAGGAAGATCAACGATCAGTAGATTGAAAAGCTTTTATTCAGGCTTTGATCTTTCTCCACCGATCAACAATCTAGTGACACAGAAAAAAAGAATATGTTGATATGAGGTCAGATGAGATTTTCTGCTTCGACTAACTAATGTTTCCTCTGTTTCCTATTTATGAAAACTGGACTTCATGCATAATCTTAACTTTATGTGATCAGAAAGACCAAATCTGTCCCCCAATCATTAAATTATCTGTGGAGGCTCAGCATGTGTGGTTCAGGTCTGATAAAATATGTTGATTGGTGACATAAAGAGAGACGGTAATGACTGTCCTCCAGCCACCGGCATCAGTCAGTGCTGTTGACATGGCAACATCAGAGGTGAGCAAGATGCTTCACCTTGTCCTTCTCCCATGTAGCATATCAGGACATTATTCACTGACCTTTAGCATAATGATGCCAAAGTCGTACAGGAACTAAATGCATAGAAGAGGATAAACTGCTTTACTCTCATCATTGTTAGTTGTCATGGTGACAGAGATATCAGTTCCTCACCTGTTTGCCCTCTTTCCACCCTGGTTTGAATGTGTGTGGTTTGCTTTGTTTCAGTGGGCGTTTGGTGTAACAATGTGGGAGATCATGACCAGGGGTCAGACGCCGTATCCTGGGGTGGAAAACTCTGAGATCTACGAGTTCCTGATCAAAGGAGAGCGCCTGAAGAAACCTGCAGACTGCAGAGAGGACATGTGAGTCACTGGGAGAATATTACAGCATAAACTACGGGGCTTGACTGATGTATTAAAACACCTGGAACTTATTTGCACCTTGTCAGGAAGGGGGGGGGCAGCTCTCTAACTCTGCATGCAGTTGTTTGCATGGAGGGAATATCTCTTCTTTCTGCTGGGTTTGATACATCTTCATCTCCAGTTTTTTTGGGAAGTTTACTTTTCATCATTTTTAACATTTCTGTCATTTTCCATGTTTTTAAAGAACTTCAGCAGCTTTTCTAGTTACTGTAGATAAAAATACTCTGCTGTGATCTTTAACCCTTTTCTTCTGCCTAACAGCTATGAGATCATGCACAGATGCTGGAGCCCGGTCCCTAAATGCCGACCAAGCTTCCAGCAGCTGGTCACTCAGCTGGAGGCGCTGCACCTCACCCTGACCCCCACCACTCCTCTGAAGGAGCCTTTACTTTATGTCAACCTAGAGGAGGACAACAAGGAGATGGACGGAGGAGTTGTTGGGGCCCGGATCCTGGGACCCGAGGCCACAGCAGAGACTTCCACCTGGAGCGTCCCCTGGCAGCGGGGGGTGGAGGATGAGCAGGACTGGCTAATGGTGGCGTCGGGGGCTGCAATGGCTATTGGAGGGGACTACAGGTACATTGTTGGCCCCTGTGGGGCCACTGTAGAGGAAGGGGACGAGATGGGGTCAGCAGGAAGAAGAGGGGCTTTAGAAAACAGAGCACTGGGTGAGCTGCGGGATGAAGAGGATGATGCTGTAATTAACGTCTGAAAGCTGCACTGATAGCAGCTCCTCTCACCTGATTGGCTGCTCGCTCTGTATCCTGGAGTGGCGACAGACCAGCCTGGGTATGAAGGGACTGAGTCCTCCTGTTGATGGAGGAACCAAAGGTTTCTGAGTGTTTTCAGAGGTTTTTGTGAAACATTTTATGGTTTCAACTGCAAATATGAATTGAAAATCATTGGGTTTAGCTTGTTTATCATTGAGTCACTTATCAAAATAGAGGTAACACAATAGAACATTTCTGCTAACCACCCGTGTCATTCCTTGAATGGCGTCAAAGACAGCACTAAACACTCCTTGGTGACGCTAACACTAACTCCGTCACTGAGGGGTGGAAAGGAGCTGATTTCAGCCCCTAACTGGGTGGAAGTGCAGAGCGAGAGAGACCCAGGCGTCCACTGATCAATGGATACAGCTCAACGTCAGCCTGTTGTGGTTCAAACTTCATTTATGGAGAGTTAGAGTACAGATATTAATGTTCTAGAATAAACTGTTCATGATTACTAACATTTTGTTGGTAAAGACAGCTTAAAATGTCACAGTGCCCCCGTCTCTCACAGTGGACAGATGAGTACTGAACTGGTTCTGATCCGAAGCATCGGGTCAAAACTGAACATAAAATCCAGAGAAGTTGTTCATAAAACTCCAATATGTAAACCTCTGGCCTTTTCCTGTTTTGGCTCCATGATTTTAATTGTTGACATGCCTATTTAAATCTCATGCTTTTATTTTGGAGGACTGTGAAACTGGCAGTAGAGTTCCGTTCAGGAAGGGTTTCACGTTCTTAGATAACTGGAGATGCTGCAGGATGTCAGCAGGACGTCTGGCTCAGGGTCTGCCTCCCCTCCCAGCTGCAGGGTTTGAACACCAGCAGCAGATGGAGGTTTGACCACCATCACAACTTGGATGAAGAGTTGATGTGCTGAAGCAGTTTGGAGCCACGGGATTCCAGATGAGGAAGGAACAAGTCTGCGTTTGGAGGGTTTTACAGGATAAAACTTCTGCTAGTTGTAGAAAGACCTGCTTTTAAAACCGGTGAAGAATGAAAGTTTCTTTAGTTTTGTTTAAATTTGCAGGTTATTTTAAAGCTGCTGGAGAATCAGACAGGGGAGAGAAGGTCGTCAGAGGGGGTTAGTTAGGGTCACAGCCCTGGCCTGATGAGGTAGCTCCCCCAGCTTCAACCCCTGATGCTTCACTGTCTGCTGACCCCCCCCCCCCCATGCGACCATTTGCTCTTTGATCAGTCAGAGCTTCACTGAGCAGGTAGAGGTGAACGTAACTGAGCCAGCAGCTGTTCACCTGCTGTTCCGACCTCCAGCGCCCTGCTGGAGGTTTTACTCTGAAGCTGGTTCAGTCTGTGGATCTGGAGGCTAACTGCTGCTAACAATGTGCTGGCTGCTGCTCTGTGTGGCTGCCTGTTTTTAACCTTTGTAAAATTAAAATTCTAACCTCCGATCTGAGGGGGGGGTGGACTGCTGGGAAATAAAGTGTTATTGGTGACGGTGGTGGCTGAGGGTTTCTGTTACTGCGGACCATCATGTCTCCGTAGGCGTCCGGAGGACGTCATGTAGTCACAGTATTCATGCAAAAGCATCAACTCAAACACGAACAGCGTGGTTTTATCATTTTATTTGAAATTTAAAAAGCAACAAATATAAGGAATATGCCAACGGCAGCAAAACCATGGGCGATTTTTACAGTTGGACAAAAATCATCCAAAACATTTATTCATCATTAAAATCTAGGAGTCATTCAAAGGGTCATGTAAAGGGTACAACTGGGTCAACCAGAACTAAGGAAAGGTTTAAGGCCTGTCCTGCAGCCACCTGACCACCAGTGTGCAGCAACAGACGTCTGCAAAGATCAGATCACAGCAAGTTTTATCTTTTATTATTTTTAGATGCCTTCTACACAGAAATATATAAAAAAAGACAAAACACAAGTTGTTTAACGTTGGAAAATAAATTCAGTTTATTTGGGTTAAAATAAAAACTGACAGAAAAATGTAAACATGCTTCATTATCTTTTTAGATATGAGCAGTGGCGGTTCTAGGACACGTTCCTAGGGGCTGTCAGGCAGGGGCCAATGTGCACTGGGGGGGGGGAGAGAGACTGATCAGCACATTCTGGTTGATCTATACTGATCAAAATATTCCAACAGGAAAATGAACAAGCACTGATTAGCTAGGGAGGCCATAGCCCGCCTGGCCACCCCTCTAGATCAGCCCCTGCTCATGACTTTTAACTAGAACTACAGGCATAGAGAAACTGGATGAAATAAAAACAAACCCAAGAGCAACAAGTTCTAACCTGCTGATGGTCATTAATTAACAAAGTCCAGGCGGGTTAACGACATGGAGAGACACCAACAATGAGCTCAGAGACAACCTCGGAAAATACCAGAACCCTGGGCGGACATGGGTTTGACTTACTGACAGGAAACAATGGTTTTCTCTATCAAGAGAACATAGTGGAACATCAGAGAACATGTTAAAAGTTAACCATCCGGATGGACAAGCAGGAAGGGGGCGGACGATTTTAACTAGAGATTTAAAAACCTCTGAACCAAACTGATTTTAATTCATTTAATCAGCCATGACTCCTGACTACAGCCACACCTCTGAAAACAGGAAGGACTCTTCTGACAACACGAAGTCGGGTCGAAGATCTCAAACAGCCACAGATCCTGAGTGATCTACAGACATTTAGAGCAAACAGGAACAGATTCACTGACGTCTGGGAAGGTTGCAGGCCTCAGGTTGAAAGGATCTCAGTTTACAGATATCTGATGCAAAGAAATAACCTTTGGTGGAGATAAACTTTGGCAAAAAGAGTCCGTTTCAGTTTATGCAAGAAACTAAATCAAAGGATCCAGGAGGTCCTAGAAGAGCCGGAACATCTCCAGCTCAGCAGATCCCACCTTTCAGAGTCCAGATCAGAGTTCATGATTCAACAACAAGGGGAGAAGAACCGCAATCAAAAAGACTCTTCTATCATTTATTAAAAACATCTTCAACATCCTCAAGACTTTGGGAAGATCTAGTCCTGGTGGACCAAACAAAGTGGAACATTCTGGAAGGTGTGATGGACGTTACACCTGGTGGTGGGACAGCCATGGTTTGTCTCTGCTCCTGCTGGACCTGGACAGCTTGTTGTATTTTATTGAAGCAGAAATTTCACAAACAATAGAGGTTTTAAAGGGTTAATCCAGCAAAAGCTTCCCTATTAAATTCATCCCACAACAAACCATGCAGAACCCCAAGATCTGACTGACCTGCAGTTTGTGGAGAAAGAAAAGTGGGATGAACCAAACTTTATGAGTGTTTTCACAGCTGAATGTCAACAGAACATGTAATGGAGGACGATCAACTGATGTCCAACCAGCCCAAACTCATCAAATTTGATCAAATTAGGAATCTCCTTAATGACGGGATTTTACCAACATCTACTCATGCTGCATTCAGGTACAGTTGGGACTGTAGGTTTTCAAATTATTAGATCCTCTCCAATGATATTGAGATGTTTTTAAAGTGAAATACAGAGAAATTAAAACTTGTCCTTTTTCAGGTGGTTTCCATCCTTGCTATTCGTGTTAATGCTACCGAACTCATTAAAAATCTAACCAAGCCTTTGGTTCTATACTTTCCACTTCAGAGGTTTTATAGTCCAGTACATTTCCAGTATTGAAAACGTTTCACTGCTAAACAAAATGTTTGGTTTTTTTACACCTTCAGCAGAAAGATAAGAAGAGGACTGTTGAATCTATTTACGTAGGCTGGGAGGTTTATTGGAAGAAATTAGAAAATCTGTGGAGTTTTGGGAGCTGTGAGGTTTATGGAAGCTGAAGTCATTGGCAATGTTTTCTCTTTAAGCCATAGGACTGCAAAGACTGTGTTCCTTTATGCACAGATGTTTAATCAGGTGTTTTATATCAGGCTTTTTCTGTCTCAGAAATAAATGTATTTGTTTTAATGTACTTTGTGAAGAAAATGTCATATCTGTGAAGGTTCTCTGTCATCCAGGTCAAGCTTGGAAAGTTCAGTTTAGGCAACTGGACGTGAAGTTTTCTAAAAGAAGTTTCTCCTCTCATCCAAGAGGCTTCTTCAGTTCTGATGCAGGAGAAAACAGAGATAAATATACTGTAGGTGTGACCAAAAACTAGGGTAGGGAGATAAAAGGGAGAAAAGCTTTTTGTTTCTTTTCTCCCCATGGATGAGGCTGTCCTCAGCAGTTAGGAAGAAAAACAAACAGAGATCATGTTTCTTCTATCTTAGCTTCTCTTCATTGGCTTCCTGCTAAATCTAGAATAGAATTTAAAATCCTCCTTCTCACTTATAAAGCCCTAAATAACCAAGCTCCGTCTGATATCAGAGATCTGATTGTTCCTTATGTTCCTAACAGAGAACTTTGCTCTTAATCTGCAGGTTTACTAGCGGTTCCTTGAATTTCTAAAAGTAGACACTCTTATCTACTTTTAAGGCTAGGCTTAGAACTTTGTTCTTTGATAAAGCTATGCTATAGTTATGCTGCTATAGGCTTAGGCTGCTGAAGGACACAGGGACCACTTGTCATCATTCTATTCATTTTATCTCTTATTCTCCCATGCCGCAGTATTTGTTAGTTCAAGCTCTAACTGTATGCTCTCTTGCTTTTTCTCATATCTTCATCTGGTCTGTTCCTGTTTGCTGTGGCTCCATCCTGGAGAGAAATATCAGCTGAGCTGCTGCCATCAATACCGTTGAAACTGGCTCAGAGCTCGTCTGATTAACGGTTTCTTTACCAGACAGAGCCCCCCCCCCGTCTGCTTCTGTTCAAGGAGGCAGAAGCAGACATAGGACAGCAGATGGCTGCTCACACCGAGCCTGGTTCTGCTGCAGTTCTTTTCTTGTTCAAAGGGAGTTTTTCTCTCCACTGTTGCTACATGCATGCTTGGTGTGAGGGATTGCTGAAGAGTCAATATCTACTGTCTTTACCTGTTCATCCTGTGAAGTCAATGACTGGCTGCAATCAGCTCTTTTTTTTCCTAGAAAGAAGCTTTTGATCTGGATCTATAGTGACCTGAGATGAAGTGTGTTGTGAATTGATGCTATAGAATTGGTATTGGATTGGTATGGGCCAGGGTATACCCAGGTTTAAAAAAAGCCTTTTCAGAACAAACACTTTAATGTTTCTACAGTTGGAAGGTATTGCCCTCCCCCACTTGTTTCTGAGCGGATTGGAAGGGAATCCAGGCTCACATTCCATATACACCCATTTAAGTTTTCTCAATAAAATTGTACCTTAGTTATATAAAAACCTGGATTATTTTTTTCTTTGTGGTATGAATCATGTTTAAGTGATTTTCATGTAAACTGAGCTCTAAACCACAGTTGTGGGCTGGTTGAGCTATAAAACCTCATCAGATCACAATAATGCTAACAGACCTTTTGCACAGAGTATTGAATCTTTATTTACAGTAGACCAAGAGAGGAACACAGAAAATTAGTCTGACGTCACAGCAGAAGTGACTATAGACAGAGGATGAAACACTGAGTTTCATATCTCTGCTATTATAAAAAGAAGGGAAAGGCTTGGTACTCATTCCAACTTATCTACAGCTGAGTGGAAAAAGTTAGAAAAGCTCACCAGGAAATCCAGCTCTGTCCAAAGATGTCCCCTGGACACAGTGCAACTGGAGACAGGACAGGAACAAAAACTATGGTGTCTCTCACCCCATTCAGAGACAAGCTGCTGCACACATGTTGCACAGAGGAACATCAACACAGATCCTTCCTCCCTGCAGCTGGTTGAGACTTTATAACCACTGAACCTTCCAACACACTCAGGGTCTTATCTTTGCTGTGTTGCAATCATTCCTTCTACTTGATGGTCTGTAATGTTTTATATGCATCTTTTTTATACGTTTAAATCACAAAAGAACAAATTGTATTTTATTGATAAACTTTGTGCTTCACAAAAAAAAAAAAGCTGCAAAGTATATTTTTCCTTGTTTTGCAAATTGGGCTTTTCTGTACTACTCTTATATGTCTTTGTTTTTATACTTTTTTTAACCTTTGTGTGTCACTGTATGTTTTCCTTTGCTGAACACGTGAATTTCTTCATGGAGTGAAAATGTTTCTTTTCTATCACAAAACTCAATGTTCAAATTATTGAGGTGGGGGAGGGTGATAACCTAGTTAACTGTATAGGAATATCAGTAAATTACATCATCAACCATATTACCTAACTGCAAGATAAAGAAATGAACCAAACCCATTATCTGGTCATAATAACGACTTTACATCAGTGATAAACATCTGTGCAGTTCACGATAAGACAAAACAAATCCCGTCAGATTATAACCCGTTTATGTCTTGATATTAATTACTATCTCCTAGAGCGTCGCTCCCAGTCTGTTTGCAGAACGAGATTTTCTGCAAACAGACCACGCCCACTTATCGAGCCCCGTCATCCAGTTAACCCCAAATACAAAAACCTTTAACATGATCCACTGACTCGTAAGCAGCCGCTTCGAGAGTAAAGTTCAAACCTTCTAGGTCCATTTGTCCGGTTCGGAGATAACCGAACTATCACCAACCCCAAGTGTATCACCCTCCTCCTCCTCCTACCCTCCATCGGCGGCCATGACGGGATGACGAGTTCTGGCCGTTTGAACCGAGGTAAACATGGCGGAGGCAGAACGCCAGGCAATGGCATGAGGACAAAACCGAACCGGACCGAAGAAAGGTCAACATCTGAAAGCAGAAACACACAAACACCACTGGATCTGTTCACACAACCACGTCAACAGAACCGTCGAACGCCAAGCCGCAGGAACAATGAACAGAACTGTAATGAGAACATCAAAAAGCCGTCACGATTCGGATGTGTGGTTCGGTTCTCCCGTTCCGATTTCTCTACTTCTGTTCAGCTTCCTGCTGGTGCTGGTCCAACGGAGCCCCAGAATCTAGTGACTGTGAGCCACATAAGACTGGTTCAGAGGAGCGGCGCAGAACCGCTCTGGGTCTCCTCCTGCGGGGATCCCGCTCCGGTTGCTTCTCTGGAACAGGTGGCCTTTCTAAGATGGCGTCTGAGTCTGCGCAGTTCCGGAAGAAGACGGTGATGTTTGTGACGTAACAGCAGAAGAAGCCAGTTATGTGTTTTTTGAACACTGATGATCCATGTGGACTCGAGACCGATGGAGCAGTCTACATCCCAGACGGGCTGATGCGGTACCGGGACACACTCGGTGTGTTCATCTAGGCAGAAGGTAACAGGCAACAGGGCACGTGCTGGGATGTGTTTGGTGTTTGGTGGGCAGCCATTGCTGGGCTGGGCTATGGCCTGCAGCTAGCTAGACTCCTGTGTTTCAGCAGAACACCCGAGGTTCTCTCTCTATGCGAGCTTCCTGATGAGACCAAAGCTTGCTGACATCCTCACTAACAAACACATACCTTCATTTTACTGGTGTATTAGCAGCAGCTGCAAGCCGCTCGCTAATGGCAGCTTTAGCATCTAAATGTTTTCAGCAGAATGGAGGAAAACAGTAAAAATGAATTGCAGCAGAGATGGTTGTAGACTGAAGAGACATTTGATCAGGTCTCCCTGGTTTTATGTCACTGTGTGTGGCCTGCCTGTAGACCATTGTCTTTAGTACAACAAAGGGCTGCTAGTAGCTGTTAGCATGGTTCCAATGTAGAGGAGAATCAGCTTGTTTTAGAGGCTACCTGCTTTATTCTGTGTTTTTCTTTCTGTTATCTAACCTTCTACAAAGAAGTTAGTTAATTATTCTAAATAATAAATCTGCTCATAAAACAAAAGTCTGCATAGCTAGCCTTGGCTATGTAGCGACTCTGGCTGCTAAAGCTGTGCTTCGAGCCAGTTCTTGTTCAAATGTTCAGCAAGCTTTTAATGTTTTGTAAAAGAGAAAAGGCATAGTAAATATGTTTCCATCTGGTTTGCATAAGTAACCTGGTGAGACACAAACCAATGTAATTATTCTCTACACATAGCCTTGCTGCCAAACATGGTGAAAATCCACATTTAAGCTAGCGCTAAAACTTGTTTGGCGAAATCGAGGATCTTTATTTAAATTTTACTGTTTCCATTTGGTCAGTGTTAAAAAAAAAAATCGACTTTCCATTTCTAAATTAATTCTTTGATCAATCCTAAAAATGTATCCCAAAAAAAGGTTGATGCACTTTCCACTGTCGTCACAGCCTCCGTCAACCACCGGTACTTTAGTGATTTGCTGAATGTTAATATAATACTACAGACCTGCAGATATTTCAGTCAGGTAATGGCTAAAGATCTTTTAAAGCAATCAAATTATAATAAGATCAAATCGAAAACGAATCGACCCCAAATCTGAGGAATCTGAACCAAGAAATATGAATCAATACCAAGCCCTACTTTAAATGTAATACTAAAAAAAACATGGATGGAAACATGTGTACAGATCAATGTTCTTCCAGAGGTTGAGGGTTTGATTCCAGCTTTCTCTTGATGAGATTGTAAACTGCTTTCAGTTGTTGCTAGGACGAGAACGGTGCTTAATTCGGTGCCTGAATCCTGCTCATATTCCACCTTCCTGTTGCGTTTAGTCCGACTGTTCGGCCATCGTCTGCATCCTGCTGTTCCTGGTTTGTGTCATGGTGGGACTGGTGCATATCTCCAGTCTTTCACCTTGTACAGGTCAGCAGGGACGGCTGGACAACCCCTGAGCCACTCCATCATAAATAAGGTCATTATGGACTCAGCATCCAGGATTTTGGACCGACCACCCAAACCCTTTGACTGTATTTGAGCCCTCAGCCCCACTTCCATTCTGCACTGCAGTGGTGCCAATAACTGCAGCAGCATGCAGCCACAGGAGGTTCTGCTTCCAACGATTGCTTGACCCTGAGAGTTGGTTGGATCAAACTGAACAGCCAAAGACTTCAATTAAAATTCTACCTGAGCCGATTGTTGGAGCTGGGATATAGTAAGCATTTTAAAAACACAAAGAACCTGAACTACTGCTGTCTTGGCTTAAAGTCCTGTTAAAGAGATGCTAGGGAAGGTGTTGGTCAGCTGGCTGAGACAAGGCCACGGCGTCTTTCCCAGGCTTCCGCTCTTCGCTGGTTTAGGAAGTGAAAAAGCTGCAGCAGGAATGTTTGGATGGCAGCTGGAGTCGAAAGCCAGACTTGTTCATTACAGTTTTAATAGCTGTTACAACATGAAGCACATAAATATCAGAACATTAAGTCCTGGTAGTCTTGAGTTTTTACCACACTTAGGAATATAAATTGCTTTTGTTTTAATCGACGTAAAGTTTTTCATTTACATATAGTTGGTACAGATAATATAATCCTTCCTGCTGCTGTTCTGTAGGAACCCCATACCTGCTTGTAGCTCCAGCCCAGGAGAACCTGATAGTCAAATGTGTCAAGATTGTTCGGTTTATGATTAGCCCAGAATTTATTTTCTTCCTCTTTTGTCTTAGCCTCACAGCTCAGACTTTACCTGAGCTTAAGTGTCTTGGTTCCTAGCATCATATTAAATGTGGACTTTAAAGGCTGTTCTAGTCGGTCAAACTTTATCTATCTCTGAGTTAGACTGTACGACTCCTGAATTGTTGGAACACACTGAACATTGAAGTAAAGCAGACACTGAGATGGCAGTACTATTGAATTAAATAAATAAATTCAACAGCTCAAGCTTCTGAACCAAGTTTTAAATCGCGTTTCTTTTATTTTATATTGTAAGAACTTCCAAACTAAACCAGCTTTCCTGGTGGAGACAGTAGTGATGCAGGTCACAGAAAACTTTTCTCTTAGGTCAGTTTAGGCATCAGACCTGCCCCTCTTGCTGGTTTAGCCGACTGTCTGGTTGTAAATGTGGAGTCAGAGTGAACATTGATACCTAACGGCCCTAGCTTCAGCGAGGGTCGATCCCTGCTGGTTCTTCCCTGTTGTTCAAAAGCACAACCTGACGTGCAACGTTTGAGGAAACCACCACAGAGGGGGCTGGTTCGTTTGAATGTCCACTGATTGATGATGGAGGACGCTCGGTGGAGGAACGTTCCAGCCCGTTGGGCCCTGACTGTTGGCGATCTGGTTGGAAACTCAGAAATCAGATCTTTCTTAAAGTGTAACACATACAAAAAAACTTAGTGTTCTACAATACGTCCAAAGTTGATTGGAGCTGATGGAGACTTTAGGGGTCTGCCCCATCACTGAACTACTAGGAACAGGAAACACCTGAACCCTATCTCACCTGACTTTAAACTACTATTCCTATTGGAGCAAACATTTCATATTAACTTTGTGACCAGAATTGAAGATTCAAATGTATGTGAATCCATCAAAATTTAGGAAACAATTCTTTACTTACATTATTGTATTTTTTGTTCTTTGTAAAATGAATACTTTTCTTCTCTTCCATGTTATTTTTTTTGATGGGTTGTTTTTGAAAGACATTTATGGTTTTGATGAAAAAATGTATGCAGATAAAGTTTTTTTTATTGTCTTCCATGAAACCTTTGCAGCTTTTTCACTGTTAAGGAAGGAGGCTTCAGGTGATGTTTATATTTAGTGCTGCTACTGAACTAACAACTGTCTGGCATATCAATGAATCTATTCATCATTGTTTACGTTTGACGTTACGTCATGACGTATTTCTGCTACAGTCATGGTACAACCTGCTAACACTGACATTATTGTTATTAAAGGAGACAAAGTCACTGAATTTCAATATTTTTGACTCAAATTTGAGTTTTAGGAAGCATGTTTAGAACAAGACTTATTAGTTTTAAACTAAATAGACATCGTCTTTCCTTCGATGCAGAGTAGACCAGTTGTCCTGCATGTCTACTGTGGCCCCTCTAGGGGATGGTGTCCTCAGACCACTTAACTCTCGATAGAAACAGACTTTAAATGTCTTGGACTAAAAGCAGCAGAGGCTGAGGACTATTGGAGACATTTGAAAATGTTATTTTTAACCTCTGTTGGCCGTCAGAGCAAACCCTTTGTTCCTTTTCTTTTTCTTTCTCCCCTAATTCTTTGGTCTCACCTACAGTATATTTATCCCTGTTTTCTCCTGCATCAGTTAGAACTGAAGAAGCCTCTTGGATGAGAAGAGAAACGTCTTCTAGAAAAGACTTAGTTGCTTAAACTGAACTTTCCAAGCTTGACCTGGAAGACTGAGAACCTTCAGATATTGTCTGATTCCAGTCTATATCGGTATCATTGTATCAGAACATCCTTAAAGTGTTGATGGCATGATATTGACATTTACTACTATTTTTTTTGACCATAACATTAATGTCGATGATCAATGTAAAAATTTAATTCGTGCCAGAATAAAGTAGTTTCCATCAAACCGCCCCTTCCCTTCAGAGGACTCTAGCTCTGCTGAGTGACTGAGGGAGAAAACTGGAGTCACGTCAGCAGCAAAACGACTGAGAGCTGGAGCAGAGGTTTATGATGGGCAGCTGCTGAGGTTCTAATGGCGTTGGGTCGCAGCTTTTCGTCGTCGGCTTATTTAAGTTTCCTAAGAATCCGCAGCTGCTTTCAATGTTGGTGAAAGCAGGAAAAGTTGGAGAGCTCCACGGCGTCTATTCTGTGCTTCGAACATTTAGAGGAGGACGTGTTTTTTATTTTGTTCCCTAATTGAAAGAGTTGCTTGGTTGTTCAGCAACTCTCTACCATTAGCAGCTACAGACTATGGCGCCCCCCGCAGGGGAGGGAGAGGAAGCTAGCCAGAGTCGGATACGGATGGATCGTTTTATAAGAACCTGCCGATGTCGCTCCCAGCGCTTCACTTCCAGCTCCAGTAGAGGTCAGAGAAATGTTGAATTGTTCAGAGAAGAACTGTAGGCTGATGTGGAGCTCAGATTGTCGATTGCTACCGATTACTGCTACCGAAGCAGAGCTTGGTAGCAGTAATAAGGAGGCTGTGCGTTCTGTTTTTGCTGTGTTATCGGTCCATGGTTTAAACAGAAGGGCCAGAGGAACTGATGCTGTGTTTCTCTTACAGGGATGGGGGGTTTCAGGGCTAGAAACGGGCAGATCTGAAGAGCCTGGAGGTGAAGGACGGGTGGAGTTGTTGCATATATCTTTAAGATGATAATAGATGATTTCTTAACTGTGGTGGAGGATTTATTTTAAATCATCCATCCATCCATCTTTTCCCGCTTCATCCGTCGGGGTCGTGGTTGGGCCGGTGTCTATCTCAGGCAGGCTATGGGCGTAAGGTGGGGTACGCCCAGGACAGGACGCCAGTCTGTCGCAGGGCAACACATAGACCGACTAGGACGAACAACCATGCACACACAAACTCACACCTAGGGACAATTGAGAGACGCCAATTAATATAAAACTCATGTTTTTGGACTGTGGGAGGAAGCCGGAGTACCCAGAGAGAACCCACGCATGCACGGGGAGAACATGCAAACTC
>JAUZNJ010007700.1:0-18188 GCA_034780135.1 Jordanella pulchra
GTTTGTCAGTCTGGAAGCTGAAGTCCCACAGGATCTTAGCACTGTTGTTCTCAACCACCCTCGGTGGTATGTCCCATAATAGTAAGAGATAAGAGATTTAACTCAGCAATTTAGAAAAGCCTCAGCAGTTTACTGAGAAAATGCCAAGTCACTTTAGTTTTAAACATGAGTGCAAATCACTAAGCCAAAGCCACACATCTGTCACAGTATTCAGCATGCATGGGTAAAGACACTAATGGCTCTTAGTACAACCTGTTTTGATGAAGGGTACATCCATTATCTGCTACCTTTAGGCTAATTTATTGCCCATTCCTGATCTACTCCCTCCCCTACACTCTCTCTCGTTCTCTCCAAAAGTCACTCTGCATTCACATTTTTCTCAGTTTTAACCAAGTATTGCCTTATGTTATTGTAGGTTTGTTTCTAATAGTTTGGGATAAACATCTATGAATGTCACATTCATTGTGAGCTTTAAGCACTTTAGCTTAATTTTCAAGTTACATCGTGAAACATTAAAGCAACTTATGAACAGTTAAGAGATTTTTTCATACAAGAGCTGAGTGCTTGAGTTTGACTCTTTGTGGATTCTTTTCCCCAAACCATAAAGTTTAAAATATACAGATAAACCACATCTCTCTTAAGGTCACCAAATGTCCTCTGGCTCTTTTTACTTCCTTCCATAGTGGAAAATGATTCTTTTCTTTTTTTAAAGATAGTCCCTGGATTTTTGCAGAGTGGAAGCTGTAAAGATTATAGAGGCCTTATCAGATTTCGCAAAATTAGCTGTGATCCTTCTTTTTTAGATTTTTTTCTAGGTGGAAAATCCATTTGTGCCCAAGTTTCAATCATGTGTTGATCTTGTGGTGGCAGAATTCAGGTTCTTAGTCCAACCTCTTTGAGCAGAAAGGTTTCACTGGTAGAGAAGCAGAAACTTAACCTGATGCTGCCACCAGCATCAAGTTTTAATAGTTTTCCCAGTTTAAAATCTCACCTTGACTCCTTTAGATATATTATACAGTTGTCACTTGTCAAACACCACAATCTTTCTTTCACCTTGATGAATTTAAATAGTTTATTCAAGCTGATGTAAATTCTAGTCAAGTCTATTTGTGTCCGTTTTGGACAGTAGTGTTGTAGCAAAGACCATTTAACCCAAAAACCATTTCAAGTCCAAGACCAGAGTATATTGAAGACCAGCGTCCTACACTATATAACCCAATAAAATGAGAAACATGATCAAATGTGCTTCTCAAACTTATTTGAAGAAAACTCCAAGAAAATGCCAAGATTTGAAAAATTAGAGTTGAAACACAGCTACAGTAACTATCTAACTTTCAATACTCCTCCCCATTCCAAGACATCCACAGCTCTCATTCTTGTGGAACAAGTGAAGGGGGACATTGATGGGTAACGGTGTTAATAAGAATACATAATTAGCCGTTCTTTTGATTGCATTTTAATCTATACATTTTACAAACTGAGTGAAAAGCAGATTACGCTTACCAGACTGATTTAAACCCCTATGTAAGTTAACTTGGCTGGCTAGGCTAGTAACTTGCATCCATAACTAATCATCATTCAAAGTCATTTTGATCATTATTCAAAGTCTTTTGCTCCACTTTCAGTTGCTCTGAACAAGTTGTTTACACCCTCCCTGGATTTCTAACAGCATCTAGATTCGGACTTGTCATCACTATCTTCCTCTTCCTTTTATCCGAGACCAGGTCACTGGGAAAACAGTGTCAGTAGAGCTGCCCAGACTTCCATCTCACCACACAGCTCCTCTGGGGAAAAAGCAAAGTACTCCAAGGCCACTGGGGGCGCTAGAAACATGGATCAAGAGCTTTGTCTTCAAAATAAGACAGGAACTCCTGTCTGACATGAAGAAAGCAAGCCAACCTCTTCGGGTCAAGAACCATGCCCTCTGACTTCTACTAGGTTATCCTCATCTCTCCAACTTTGCTCTAAGCTGCAAAATGAGAAGAAGAAGAAGACTGTAGGACTTTAGCATTTAGAAAAGGCAGACATGTAAATAATTCTCCCCCAAAAACCAGACAGAGGATTTCTTTGCTGTTCCTAAAAATCCTGTCCATAGAAACTATGAACCAACCACATAAAGTAACTCTGCTATGAAATCACTGCCAGTGGAATAGGGTGTCTGAGAGAAGCAGTGTCGCTCCCACTTCCTGGTAAACCCAGGGCTCACAGCTGAATAATTGTAACTACCAAATGAAAAGTTGCTCCAAATACACTGAATATAAAGTTTATGTGAACCTATTTACTATGACGACTCTGTAGATTAGTCAAATATGTACAATAACTTTTTAAAGACAAAGTTTGTAGCCCTAGATGATAGGTTTATGTAAACCTCTGACAAAAACTGCAGGTATTTATATGATGCATATTTATATCATTAAGGTATAATACAAGCTGTACAGTCTGAAAAACAAGTAAAATCAGAGAGTTTAATAAACACTAAAAAATATAAGCCACAAGGTGTTCAAATAGTGAAAGTAAACGATTTATTTGCCTCTCGATGATCCTCCTGGTTATTTTTATATTGCGCATGAACTTCCCATGAGTCTCTTTGCTAAACTGCACCGTCAACATGAGGACAGTGGAGGTGGGGTTGGACTGAATAAGGAAGCAGGACTCCGATTGGTCAGTGGCAGGGGGAACAAATCAAACTAGGGAGCCGAGAGAGAGTGATTGAATGGGACAGGGAGTTACAAGATGGGAAGGGGTTGGAGTGAATGGGTTGGGGGGGGGCACTGAGAGGGGGGAAAGAGTGAGGCAGAGAGGTGGCAGCAGATGGACCGCTGCACAGCCTGAAACACTTTCACTAAAGCACAGGCAGAATGTGCGATTGCAGACATGCACGCAGTCAAACTGTGATACAGGAGGGACAGAGTGAGAGACAATAACTGTGAAGCAGTGGGAGTCTTTCATGTTCACTGGATTGGATGCTGAGAGCAGTAATCCTCTTGCGAGGGAAAAAAAAGCTGAATACAGGGTAGAGAGCACGAGGAAGAAGAGTGAACTCTTCTGCTTTCCATACTTTCTGTGTGAATTGAGGGCAGGTGCAACCCGTATCATATGTACACGAACTCTTGATCCGAACAAATGTGAAAGGCAGAAGAGGGACATTTTGTTTATTTAGTTGCACCTTCTTCCTGTTTGTCTTATTTTTTTTTTATCTGAGAAGAACGCAGTGTCCTTTTCCAAAATAGAGTTTGGTTTGCAGCTCTGGAAGCACAGGCAGAGGGACTGTCTATGGTGAAGATGAGTCTGGACCCTATACAGGTGATGAGTGGACAGGTCAAAGAGCTCAAAGTTTCCCCTTCATCCAACGGGGACACCAGAGGATCCTGGGAGGAGAAAGAGGAGTTTGACCGCACTGCCAAACCAAAGCCGGTAAGTGTCATAAACTATCACCACATATCAAACGGTATTTTAGTCTGACATCTATATGTTTAAAAAGTCAAACATGCCTCTCTGCTCCCCTTCTGGCCTGACTCCTTCGCTGAGACAGACGGATTTGTCACCCAAGTCCATCTTAAACCGTAGCTGTTAAATGTCTCATTCCAGGAATCCACAGAGGTCAGGGACACTGTGTATCACTGAATCCACTGACTTTAGTGATGGCCTCATACTGTATTACAAACTTGCTCCCACTGGAATTTCAGACGGGCACAGCAAAAGATTTACATTAACACATGACCAGTCATTCTGCTCCTACTGACTGAACTGGGTTTTCTCAAACTTTCTGCTCAAAGGTTTAAATCAGATTTCTAGAGAAGACCATTTAATTAATTTAATTAAGACATTTTTACCACAAAAAGGTAAAAAGCACAAATCAAATACTTGATGTAATGGATTTTTTGTAAGAATGAGCTAAATCAAAGTTAGGTATAAATGAGGTAAAACTTGAAAATACCCAGAAACAGGATTAATAAATATACTGCAAACTTGGATGGAAGATTAGTCTATCAGCTTTCATTTAACTGTTTTAACATTGGGCCACATTCTTTATTTTTATTTTCAGTTGTTGTAATTTTATGTTTGACAAAAAAGAAAGATTTTTTTAACCCCTTTAATATGATAAAATGTTGAATTCACGCCAAGTAAAT
Source organism: Jordanella pulchra (assembly GCA_034780135.1). NCBI lineage: Eukaryota > Metazoa > Chordata > Actinopteri > Cyprinodontiformes > Cyprinodontidae > Jordanella > Jordanella pulchra. The sequence continues at coordinate 4,131 of JAUZNJ010007700.1, forward strand.
GTATACTGTTTAGTAAATGGTCTGCAGTAGTGCCGCCTACTTCCCTCAACAACTCTGATGGTTCCCTCTGAGTTTCTGGGAGAAATTTACACAAACAAAAATGTATAGAGCTGATCCTGTGCTTCTGAACAAGGAAACACTTATTTCTTTCCTTTATGAGAGCCTGCTTCACTTGACACATAAAGCTACCAAAAGTAAACATGCATCTTACTTTGCTAAAGATCTGTGGATAGAAACGCCTGCTGTGGCTAGGCTAATGTTAGCTTGTGTCTTCCATGTTTCAACATGATTTGTTTCTTTATTATGTGAAAAAAAGTCACAAAAATATATTTTTTACCTGTTCTATAAACTAAGTTTTTTGTTGTTGTAATTCTAGTGGTTTAAAAAAAGTGAATTACGCTCAGATGATCCTCATCATTTGAGCCTCATCAGAGTCTCCCCAAAATGTGGGATTTGGTCAAAATTTTAGCCAAGCCTAAAAAAAAAAAATTGACTCTACAGGAAACGCCAAACTTTTTAAATGTTTATCACCCGGTTTTCTCATGGGATATGGTAAAGGGGCACTTATCTTTTTAAATTATTTTTGTCTTTATCTTAAATAATCAGTAACCGTCCAGGGAAGACAAGATATCGCATGAGGATGAGATGAACTCTATATATATATCTATATATAATATATATATAGTTCTTTTGGCAGTATATATATGTCAGCATTAGACAATGGCCCTTCATTTTTCAGAATTATAATAATTATCTTTATAATATCTAACAGACTTTTTGTCAAAAAACATTTTAGGTTTTTAATTGCAATGAAAACTTTCATTTTAGCTATCCCAAAACTAAGATTAATAGCGGTAAAAATCAAAACATCTTTCATGCAAATAATCTGTGTTACCTGCAGAGCAAAGCAAAGCCACAACAAACAAGCATATATTAGAGTAATTGTCTAACAGTTTAACCACGTGGGGTAATGTTTAGTTACCTTATTTTTAATTGTAGCTACTTTAGAAGACCATCAGGTACAATGTGTGAGTATATAACTTTATTAGGTAACATTGTCAGACATAATAACCCACAAATGTTATCCTAGTACTGCCAATATGCTCCTATGGCTAAAGTTTAGTACTTTCAAGAAATCACTGACTTTTGAAAGCACCTGAAGCCTCAGTTGGAACAATTATTTTAAAACTTTGGTTTATTAACTTCCTTCAAAAACAACAGTAATGCAACACTAGCTTGTAAATGAATAGGCTGGAAAAACAGCAACAACAGAATGAGAATCAGATTGAACTAGATTTAGCTTAAATAAGTCACAAAGATAAATAAACCCAAACTGCTATTATTTGAAAGATAATTCTTGAATATATATTTTTCCAACAGTTTACACTTAGTTAGTTATATTTACTATGCAAAGTTGATAATTATATACACATAGTTAACTTGGATATTAGAAAAAAATGATTAAATTGAAGGAAGGCTGAATTTTTACATCTTCTCAAAAGCTATATGCTAGTCTATAGGAGTTAGCTGTCTTGCATCAGCAACTGGGTCAAAACTCCCGCTTTTACTGTGCCGCATCTTTCAAACTGTTTTCGAATTTGTAAATGACAGCAGACAGGGCAACAATGCTGTTAAATGCATAGTATAATTGATCCATAAAAGCATTGAAAATATGTCCGTAGCAGTAAACTAGCCACTGCTTCACAAACTTTGTACTTCTGGAGGCAGTTCTCAATATTCTTGCTTCCGATGGCAGATCAGCAATTTACACAGTATCGGGATAATGGGTATTCCTGATTTAAAGGCATAAATAGATTGTTCTCTAGACAATATACAAGTACGAAATAATAAAGTAAATATCTCATGGTGCTATAGGAATTATTAGGCAGAGTTGGATGCTCTAGTAGCAGAGTAAATTGGCAAGTGTGATCATTTGAGGAAGTTTGACAAGGGCCAACTTGTAATGACTAGCCATTCTCAGGCTCTATCAAATGTCGTCCAAGGAAGGCTAAGTGTTGAATTGGTGGCAGGGTTTTCTTAGCCAGCAATGGTTAAATGGTGCAGCAAAGGACTGACTTCAACTAGTATAATAACAAGCTTCTGTAGCTGAAACTTTTGAAAATGTTCTACCTCGATTCTGATAGAAATGTGTCAGAAATGCATTGAAGTTTGTTGGGTTTGGGGCTACACAGCATTAAACCAGTCAGGGTTTGCAAACTGAAGACGACCGACTTAAAACTCACCCTGAGAACACTCGTTCCAGGCTGCCCTGTTTAAAGAACATCAGAAAAACATCCTGCTGGTAGCCCTCGGTAATGCTCCCTGCCACCAAGCAAAAATGTCCTGACTTTATCTACAAATTTCAAACAATATAATAAAGTTTTGTCTCAAACATGCTACCTTCAGAAAGTGATGATTATTGTACATATTATTGGAGCCAACATCTTGTTTACTCTCTGTAGGCACTTGATTTTTAAGTTAGCTGGAATGGCGTTAGCTTTAGAGCTTTTTATTATTGCCTCTGTGTCTTTTGTTTTTAAAATGTACCATCACAACTTTTATCACAGGAAGTAGGTCCTCTTCTTGTTGTCTTTAAGGATTCAGTAATTTTCCTTCATGATAACAGCTTTAATTTTGGGAACAGAGTCATATTACGGTGGGCTATGAATAAAACGCATTCAAAACAGCTTACTCTATAGTAAGTATAAAGACCACAGTGCCAGATGTCCTGGTTTAGATGCATCATTTATCAGTGGTCCAGCACTGTTTACTGTAATCACACATCTGTAGGATTTTTATCATTCCAAGCTTAACAAGGCTTGTTTTCAAAGAACAACATGGGTCATATTTCAGGACAACATTGCTGCTAGAGGCTGTGTGTACAGTCACACTCCTGTGTTACCATGTCTGCCAAGACTCGGACAGACTGCATCATTACTGGCCTTTACCTTATCTATAAATAACCGCAGTCTGCACTCACCCAGCTACTTTTTGCTCACACTCTCACCTCTATTTTTCCATCTTATTCTCCTGGAAACCTCTTCTCTCTTTTTGCTGAGCTTTGATTCGTAAAAAAAAAAAAGAAAAAAGAAAAGAGATGAGTCTTGATTCATTATACATGGATGCCAGCAGCATCAATAAGTTAAAGCTCTAAAATGATTCATATGTAGAAGCAGAGGTTTGGCTTTAACTTTCAAATTACACAAAGACCAACTTTTTGCTTTTTTTGCACAAAAATACACAGATGTAAGTTAGCTTTGAGATTACAGTGGTTTCCCATAGAAGGAGAGTCTCACAACTGATGTATTCCCACTGGGGAGGAGACCTGCTGCGGGAGAGAGGGCAGGCAGTTAACACTTCCAGTATCGAATCACAGCAATGAGCTGGACGCTGGCCCTGTGGATCACCCCCAGACTGTGTGACATGTTATTCATAGAGTAAACTGACTCTAATGGATAAACTGCACCAAAGGTTTCATACACCTGCAAATCTGTCATGTAGCACAGTGTCCCCCAATAAACATGGAGCTTTAAGGGTAACTTCAACCTATATACTGTTTATGTTCTTTGAAATACTCCCAAAAAATTAAGTTTTCTGTAAATAATGAGCAAAAAGATAAAATAAAAAAGGATCTCATTACAAAAACAATACTAAATGTTTAATCTCCCGTCTGTTGAATAAAAACAAACTGTCATTCTGCTAAGGTGACAGGAAGACGGGCCCGGAAGGTGGAGGGAGCCGTGTTCTTTGTAAGTATGTCCCATTGTCATGTCAGGATGAAAGCTTCTGTTTTTGTTCCACCTGAGTGATCATCAGCGCTGACTTTTTCACCCTACGTGTTTAACCTTTTCCATAACAGCTGATGTTGCTCCTGCATGATCACAAACAAACCCACGCTACTAACCAGCCGCCTGACCCCGATCCATAATCAAATGTGTTGTGCTGATTCACACTCCTCTGGATGTCACTGGGCTAATGACCCAACAGCCGAGACCCTTATTGTGTGTATCTACACATCATTATGGGCAGACATGAGTCAAAATGACACCCATGGAGCACAGGTACGGGAAAACATCATATCCAGCTCTCTTTAAACTGATCTCCATTAATAAAAACTGTGATTAAGTGCCTTGAAAATTATATTCTGATTAAATTTACTTCATTTTCTGTGCTCTGTTTTGCCAATGTAGCTCTGGAAATTGATATCCTGCAGCTAGATAATAGCTCACAATATTTACTTTCATGAGTAGACTGTTATGGTCGTTGCCATAATGGCTCAGGGTATAAAATTATATATAACGGACATGGAGACATAAAGGGGGGTGAGAAAGGAGAGGGGATAAGATTTAAGAGGGGAGAGAAAGAGATAAAAAGAGAAATGAGGGGAGAGACAAGGAAAAAGAGAGAAAGTAAAAAGTAAAAAATAAAAGCAAGACAAAAAAAAACAGCACAACAAAATAAACAACAGAAAATATACAGTGGCTTCTACAAGTATGCTTCCACACCTGCATGAAATGACAGGGATATGAAATAAGAGGACAAAAAAACATCAGAAAACAAAAAATACAATACACTACTAACAAGAATAGCAAATATCCCCAGACACCCAATCAGTACATGTATGTATTAAACAAACTCTATGATGTTTACAGTATTTTGAGTTCTAGCTGGAGCTTAGTATGTAGTATTAGTGTACAGCTGTGGGCACTTGGAACCAAACGCCTGTGGTATATTTGCATTTGTATAACAGACTTACAAGGCTCCTTCAAAAGTGTGATTGGCCCCAGATTATGCCAGGGCTGCAGTGGCTGAGATAGGGGCAACTAGAGCCCCAAGTATCTAAAGCAACCCAAGACTACAGGGGCACCCACAGCCCACCCACCTAAGAAGGGGAGATGAGAGCCCTGGGGGCCTGACTCCAGAGGGGCTCGACCCCAGAGGCCATGGTGCTGAGGACGCATGGAGCCGCAGCGGTGAGTGCGCTCACCCTGGCCGTTCCCAGGCCCCCGCATTTATAAGAACCACACATGCAGCCTGGGCAGCCCACCACCCTAGGTCACGGGCACAGAGATGCCGAAGCAACAATGGGCAGGCAAGAAGCTAAGAGATGAGAACCCAAGGCTATATGGTCCCAGAAAAGTTAAAAACGCCAGCCAAACCAAAACTAACCCAAAGGAATAACAAGCATGCAGATGTTGAAGATGAAAGCTGTCTGACCAACCTGTCGATGCCTGAATGAAACTGACCTAAACTGAAGATTTTACTCAGGCACAGTTATAATTTAGTGTCTCTCTAAGAGAGCTAATTCAAAGAGTAACATTTCCTTAATTTAGACTTAGGGTTAAAAAATATGAAGTCCCTTACTTTTGGATTCACAGCAGTTATTTTTAACCGTATTAGCAAAGTATAGATGACCAGAGAAGTCCAAACTCGTGTGGCAGAGAAAACATAAGCTACAATTTATTTGAGCTGCAACATCTCCAATAATTGATCTGAAATTTGGTTCCAGTTTTTTTTACTCAAAGTTGAATAAAAACAACTTTATCACATGAAGATTTCTGTAAACTGGGAAAGTTACTGGGTCAAAATGCCTCCTAACCCTAAAGTCTGGACAACCTTTGCAGATATCAGCTGCCAACAACCATTTGGGATAACTGTCGATGAAACCACCTAGGAGGTTTTCTGGCATAAAAAACCCAAAGATGGCATCTTAATAACATTTTTAGTTCGGAGTTGAGCTAGACCACTCAAAAACTTTAATTCTGTTTAAGATGTGGATTTGCTGGTGCTGTTTCTATCATTTTCCTGAACACAAACTTGGCTTGAACTCAAGAAAATGAACTGATGGCTGTAAATTCATGTTGGGTAGATTTTGGTTATCCGGATTCTGAAATAGTAAAAAACTAGACCGAGACCAGATGTCACGTTGGTAGCTCATGTTTTTCCAACTCAAATATTTTTTTGCAAATGAAAAAATAACACATATACCTGTCCCAGACAGTACACAAGTGTTTGACAGCATTTCCACACACTGTAAGCAAAAGTCAAACGATCACAGCCACCCACTGCTGTTTATGTGAGTGCAGCTGCCCACTGTGGGCACTAATGCCTGCTGCCCTGGCAGGAATGTTGCCCTCACCCTTCAAACCGCAGAACAAACATATACATCAGGTAATATGAGGAAAGCCATCCAAGGGTTTTAAATGTGGCTTTGATTGGGTTGATTGCTGTTGCTAGATGAGCTGGTTTGAATTATCAGGCATTTAGCTTTATGCTACTTCTAATGTTTTCACATGTAAATCACACATATGAATCCAAACAGGTATTCAAATGTGTACTACATGTAAAAGCACATAAACACGTAAATTTGGAACACTTCCTAATGAAAGCACATGTGAATCACAAGTGAAAACATGTGAATCAAACACCTATTCACACGTGAACCACATTTAAAAGCACATGTATACATGTGGATTTGGAACATTTCATGATGAAGTACAATGATTCACTTGCTGAAACGTGATCGCATGTGTGATACATGTTTTCACATGTGATTAACATGTTTTTCATATGTGATACACATGTGCCTCAAATGTGCATAGGATGTGGTTTACAATCACATATAAACACATTTGAAATTCAAGGGATTTCTTGTTCACATATTTTCTTTCTTTTGCAGAAATCTGGACAGTTAAAGGATTTAATCTGCATGTAAAAAATATCCTCTAAACAAGAAAAACATGTCAACAATGAAATGTTTGCGTCTTTTGATGAATAACGTAAAGCTCCAGACAATAATTTCGGTTCTGCGACCATGTCTTTAATTTACCTGTTAAGATAAGAAAAGATTGACTTTTTTGTTACAACCAACACAAAAAATAACCAGCAGTTGATTCTTTTGTGATTCTTCCATATATTGGTTGGAGAGAAAGAGAAATAAAGAACTCCACATGAACATAGAAAGGATTTTACTTCTAACGGAAAAGGGTTTGCCCAGATGTTTACTCAAAAACATTTTCCAAAAACGTGGCTAAACCAAAGCCCCAGGAGAGACAACCATTTTTCTTCATCTTCCTACATACTATGGCCTTCAGAGGGCTACTGCTACATCTGCTATTATCCTCGCTGAGAGTCTAGGCTAGGCTGATTCTGAAAACTCAAAAGTATGGAATAAATTGAGATTTTTTTGTCGCAAGTAATGAACATATTTTGTAAATGGAAATTTGAAGAAAATAATCAAATCCACAAACTTTAAGAAAACTTCTCAATCACAAATGGCTTTAAGAGTAACTTTGTATTTTTCTTTCAGATGTTATTTTTTCCAAATTATTTACTCACACAGACACACACATATATATATATATATTTTTTTTTACTTTTATATATATATCTTCGTTTTTTTTTTTTATTTCTCCTTTTTCAAAATTGTAATTTTACTGATCGCATTCTCTTAACTTTTGGAGAAGCGCTATCCTCTAGAGTGAGGAGCAAAGACGCATTTCTGTTGGTCTTCATGGACGCCAGCAACACCATTTTCATTGGTCGGGAGCAAGTGTTAATATTGCTCTCTATCTAAAACTAATTTGATCCGTGAAACTCAAGTAAAAAATAATTCAATTTGTAAAACTCAGTCTGAAAACGAGAAATTTTGCCCTTGCCTGACTCACGCTTTTAAAAAGGCATGTGACTGAAACCACTCCGAAAACGACCCGTCAGAATCCCCCCTAACAACCATCAACCGACCTCCATGGGCCATCCAGTAGGAGGGATCAGAGACACCTTTTGTTTTTGTTTTGTTTGTTCCGCCTCCCATTCTTTTGTTACATTTACAGTATATTAATCTCAGTGCTCCCCATCGTGAGTTAGAAGTGAATAAGCCTCTTGGATGAGAGGCAAAACGTCTTATAGAAAACTTTACATCCAGTTGCCTAAACTGAATTTTCAAAGCTTTTCTACCAAAGGAAACCAGGTTGATTGCATCCAGCCAATTGCTATTCAGGAGGAAAATGCATGGAGAGGAGTGGAGTGGAAAAACTTAACTTTAAAGAGGAAGAAATCTCCAACAAAACATGACTAAATGTGAGCAGCCTTCTGCCGAGGCCAACCAGGGGTTCAAGGAGACAAAAGCAGACATATAAAAGGAACAAAGAAGCATTGATCCAGCACTCATCACCATTAGGAAGCAGTGAACAGCCTGCAGTATCCCTGTAGCATATATAGTGCTTATTTTACTGGGATGTAAAAGAAAGTATACAATGGTTTCTTCCATGTGTTGTTGGGTTGACTGTAGTTCCTGTTGTATCATCATTTTTGTCCTTTCTCCTTTTTACTCTTCTCTCTACCGCATCTTTGTTCTCCTTCAGCCGAAACCAGAGAACGCCGTGACGGTGGCTGTTTCTTCCCGCGTCTTGTTTCGGACCGAACGAGAGCAGAGGGTGTTTGAGCAGAAAGGTGTGGAGGAATATCTGAGATACCAAATCGAGCACGAGAACGAACCCTTTGCTCCAGGACCCGCCTTCCCCTTTGTCAAGGTCAAAGTTGGACCAATCTGAAGGGATTTTGGCATTTTGTTAGTTTGGTTAAACCTCTTTCAAACCAACTCTTAATTCTACACCTGCTAGGCTCTGGAGACGGTCAACGCTCGCCTGAGGGAGCTCTACCCCCAGAGCGAAGAGCTATTTGACATTGTCTTAGTGACGTACAACCACGCCCATGTTGGGATCCGGCTCATCAACACCATCAATCACCACAGTAAGTTCTGCAAAGACGGACATAGATCCATAACTTTTTTTTGGTTTGAAAACCAACTTTAGTATGATGACAACAATCATCACAGCAGCTATAAGTCTATTTTTTTCCAACTAAAATCTTGTTAGTTAATGGTGTTTAACAAAATAAAAAAATTAGCAGGAGAATGAAGAGTCTAAAATTATAAATGTAAGTAATTGTAAATACGTTTAAAATTAGTATTTCTTTCTTGTTAACAACTAATAGATACGTGTCACATTGGATCTTCATCTGTGAGAATAGAAGTTACAGTCACAACTTCACAATAATGCAATTACAAATCACAAATGCACAATTACAAACCCAACATTTATGAATACGAACCACAAATTAACAGGAAAAAAATCATAAATTTAGAAAACGTTACAATTTTAAAAGTATTAGACACAATTTCACAAGTATGAAACCAAAAATGTACACAAACCAGATATTTATGCATACAAATCACACATGCACAATAATTCATAAATAAAAAGTACAAATTTTGGAATACAAATAATAAATTCACAAAAAGTCACAAATTCACAAGTACAAATGAGAAATTTATATATATAAATCGTTCAGTTACATGACGTCACACTATTTTACAAATACAAATCACTATTTTACAAATACAAATTACAAATTTATGAACACACTCGGAAATTTACAAGTACAAAAACAAAAATGTGTTCATACAAATCACACATTTGTAAAACGTTACAATTAAAAATTACAAATCTTTGAATACTAATCACAAATTTACAAAGAGTCACAAATTCACAAGTACAAATCACAACTCTATTAATAGTAAAGTCTCATATCTACAACAAAGTACAAGTTGTAAACTTGTGATTTGTACTCTTAAATGTTTGAACTATATTTTGTGATTTCTGCTTGTAAATTTGTTGTTTGTAATTGTGATGTTGCAATGTTCTACATTTGTGACTAATAGTCTTACGGAAGAAGATCTGGTGTCACATGTATCACCAGATGAAAATACAAATCCTCAATTTTATTTACATTTTGACTTTCATTTACAAACTCATAACTACAGATATGCTTTTATGGATTGTTATTTTACCTAATACAGAAACCTTGTTCCGGATGTTTCCTATAAAAGAATTTAGTCTAATTTACTAACCTTTCAGTAATGAGGGTACCAGCTAATAAAGAAATCCTCCATTTTACTGTATCCTCTGTTTTGAGGGTCTTCTATTGAAAAACAAACCCTGCTTTTCTCAAAAGTGACCGTTGGTTCAGGTGGAGTTTACATACTGTATCTTGGAGCTGAAAATGGAGGAAGTGTCTTTCTTGTAAACTCTAGAGAGCGTGTTACACCGTCAGACACCAACAGATAACAGGAAATGCTGTCACATTGGGAGTGTGGAAAGGGCCAAAAAGCAGGTTAGCACAAAGGAGGCAATAGATGAAAAATAACAAACACTTTCTGTTTGCCAAGAAAGGCTGAGAAATGAAGCAGGGTTGGGAAGCCAAGAAATACAAAGCTGAGAGCAGGAAAATAAATCTTCAAGGCAATAAAGCTCTCACCTGTAGGAGCAGGATACCAACAGTGTTAAACAGTAGTTTGGATCGTTTTTAATTAGCTTAATTGTGTGCTAATGGTGTGGCAAGTCACTGACTTTGCAGGAAATTAAAACTCTACATGAACACAAAGAAACTTTCAGCACAACCAGACTCAGTGTGAACAGCCATCTGGATCCACATGCAATGACCCAGGAATACTTTCTATCTGCGAGAAAAGTAAAAGTGTTAGTAGCACAGAGTGGTATGTGGAAGACGTCTTTAACCCTGGAAACACCGTCTTGGATTTTTTTTTAGATTTCTCTGTTCTATCAGACCTGAATCTAACGACTGCATGACCTCCTCAGCTGCCATGAAGGACTATAAACGGCTGTTAATAGTCATCCAGTTGAGTCTGGTTTGTGGAAGCAGGGGTTCACCTTAGACATGCAGGAGGACTAGAATTAAAGACATCAGAGTTAGAGTAGGAGGTTTTTAAAGTGAGGTTCAGATCTTTGGTCCACTGGATGTTGGTGGATAGTAGTGATAGTAGTGAGGACCTGAGAATTTGGAGCTTTATTGTAGTTATTAATCTTTTAATAGATCCTTTTAATAGGCCCCAATCCATCATTTCATCTCCCACTACTGATTCTGATGCTTCCTCCTGGTATATTTGAGCTGTGAGCATCATGGGATGATCAAGGATTCTGTGCTGAAGCTGATGTAAGTGGAGTGTATGAACAGCTGAGTGACTGGATCCTTCCCAGGGAAAATCTCAGACCCTCTGGTGACATTCTCCACACAGACCACTTCCTGTTCATCTCCTCTAATGTTTTCAGATCTGCAGACCTTCAGGCTGGGCTGACTTTAGGATTATGTCCCTCGGGATGGATGGATAATCCAAGAGCAACCCCCCCCCCCCCCCAAAAAAAAAAAAAAAAAAAACAGAAACAAGCAAACCCACCAAAAAGCAAAGTGCGGACGTTCAGCTTCTTTTTTGTTTGAAGTCGTTGGTGGCTCTGTTTGTAAAGGACCGCATGCATCTAAACAGTCTCCTGACCTCTGACCTTCCCTCTGATTTATAGGAAAGAAATAGAGCTACTGATTACAGAGGATAACAGAAACCACATTTGCTCTATTAATCCTGCAGTAAATGCAATAACTGTCTGAGAGCATTTAGTGTGGATGCGTGCTTGAAGGTGTGAAAAAATGTAGAGTAAAATACTTTAAGGTCTTTGGACCTAATAAAGCATCATATAGGAAGCGTCCATTTAACATTTACTGCCATGATGAATGTCTGCAGGCTTAGTAACATGCTCTGCAGTTAAGACTTTCTGTCATTAATGAAATATGAGACAATATAGAAGCTAACTAAAGATAAATAAAACATCTACATGCAGAGATTGTTCCTGTGAGAGACGAACATAAATATCTAACAGTTGGTCTTTATTTAGGCATCAGTGTGTCTCTTCTGTCCCGCTGATTTCCTGCTTTGATATGACAAGGTTTCAGATCCTCTGAGGCAGCAGATAAATCCAAGATAAAGAATATCAAAACATCCCAAAAAATAAAACAGGAACCCAACTATAAGTGAATATATCCTTTCAGTGACTCATGTTTATGTTTTTCTTTGTGTTTTATTTATTTATTATTGTAATTATTATGATTTTTATGACCCACTTCTAAACAGAGTCTTATCATTTCCTGCAGAGCAGCAGATGTTTCTTTAGGCATCATCTCCTAAATAATCTGAAGTACCAGCAGGCTAAATTATACTTGGATCTCTTTTCTTCTTAATCTTCGCTTTTATTTAGCCTTATTTATTTCATGGCTGCACCCAGACCTGCTTTTAATAAAATATCACAGCAGGATTATGGTCTTACTTACTATTAAATGAATTTACGATGGAAATGTGTTTTTTTGTTTGTTTGCTTTTGTTTTCCCTTTTATTGTTGGAAGATTTTACCAAGGCTGCATTATTTTTTAAAAGCGTTTTATTGAGGCCAGGCCTACATTTAATAACATTTATTGTAAACCGATGTGAAAAAGCAACTTGGACAAGCTCATATGTTTAAAGTTGGTTTAAATTGAGATTAAAAACATCCTTCGGCTTTTGATTGAGCTATAAAACTCTTTTAGTTTGGTCTTCAGTCCAACCTTCCTTTCTTTTATCAATTATTTTATCTCTTTTTATATAATTATTTTATTAATTCCCTTTAAATATTTGTGTTTTGATGTCACCGTAACATACTTTTACTTTTCTCATGTACAGTACTTTGAATTGTTTTGCCAAAGGTCAAAAATTGTTTTGTTAGCGTTGTTTTGTTTGTTTTCGAAATAACTAAAAAAGCTATTGATTGATTTTACTAAAACTTTTAGACAGGGTGCGTTTTGTGTGCGGCAACAAATGATTAAATCTTGGTGACGATCCAGATCACCGTCAGGAATTTTTGGAAAGGTAAGCAAGAAGTCAGAATATGTCAGAGGAAATGAGCTAATTGGCAGAGGTCTGCACTGTCCCAGTGCTTTTCTAGTAACATGTCTGCATGGCCCAGTCAAAGTCCAGACTGTCCTATAAGGAACTGACTCTTTACTGATGCTCTCCATCCTCTGGTCAGTGGATATAAATACTCTATAATTCTTAAAGTACCCAGTAAAATCTCCAACCCCTGTAACCTTTTCCTGCATTACCTAATATATTCTGTGTTTCAGGTTTATTTTAATTCTTTAACCTTCAGCTCTCACTAATTTCATTCAACGATATTCTCAAACATTACTCCTGACCTTTGAGCCTTCCCTCATGCTCTGCTTTCATAAATATCAGCCCGTTCCACCTGGGAAAGCTGATCCGATCTGTAATCATGGATCTAATTACCTCCTATTAGTGTTCTGTCATCCTCCACATGCCTTATCTCTGTGTTGTTCGATCTGAGTTAAGAGCTCCTGCAGCTAAAAGTGCAAAAAGACACTTTCATTCTTGTCTTAATGCCCTCTTTGGACCATCTATTGTAAGTTTATGCTTTAAGCTCACATGTCTCTTGAAATGATTTATTAATATTTCCATGGAAGTCTTAAGCATTATTTCTGAGCCGCATTTCATGTTAATAATCTATGACACTGCACGAGGTTTGTTAGCTGCTGATTTAGGGAAGGTTAACATTTAGCACCACGTGATGGACTGAAATGAAAGTTCCTTTTGTCGTCTGTTGTTTTCGTTCCCAGACTTATTTATTGAGAGGTTTTGTATGACTGGAGGAAGCAGTCCGATTGGTTACCTGAAGGCCTGGCAGACCAACCTCTACCTGTCTGCAGATGCTGAGAAGGTCAGGGAAGCGCTGGCTGAAGGTGAGCAAATGTTATTAGGGCCTGTTTGGTCTATCAGGTTCATAAGGAACATGTGGAACATAAAGGAGAATAATTTAAAAATGTGCTTTTGTGAATTTTTTTTATAATGATGAGATTTTAGGAAATCTAGGAAATTTTGTTGCATCACTGTTGTTTTAGAAACGGAAAATGTGAAAAAGATGAAATGAAACATTGAAAAACTTTCCTTTTTTTGCTCTTTTCTCTGATTTTATTTCTTTAAAAACATGTTTTCAATTTTCTTTTAATATTTTATATATTCAGATAGATTTTTTAATTTTTCTTTATTGAAATTTACAAATTCCATTCTACTCTAAAGAATTATCACATTCTCTTCTCTTCTCTTCTCTTCTCTTCTCTTCTCTTCTCTTCTCTTCTCTTCTCTTCTCTTCTCTTCTCTTCTCT
>JAUZNJ010007711.1:0-18187 GCA_034780135.1 Jordanella pulchra
ACATATGTGTGTGTGTTGAAAGTAAAATAAAACCAGATATGCTACACATGTTTAAAATCCTGATATAAACCAGTTTATAGCTTGGGTGTTAAAGTCATTTAAATAAGTTCAATTTATATCTGTATTTATGGCTGTGAAAATGTGAAATAAGGTACTCACAGTTATATGCATGAATACAATGATCTACCAATTTAAATCATTGTTTCCTTTGGTAAAATATTTTAAAGATACTATTATGCACAGGGTCAGTTCACATTAAACCTAATAGCTGCATTACAGACCATGAACTTTGCAGGTACATATCACCATGTCAGTCCATCCAGTCGGTCAGTGTTAAGTGCTATGCAGCATATAATGGCAGTTGATGACAGTTGGGCCTTGAGCTGAGCTCTCTTCCTGACTGCTTGTTGTTGGTAATGGCCTAGGGAGCAGTGGAGTGGGCAAGTAAAGACCATGGCGGGTTAGACATCAATCTCGCCTCATGGCGGAAAGGTCTCTCTCGGAGATTGATAAATGTTAATTACCTAATCCTGACATCAACCAGAGAATGCAGCCCAGGAAGCAAAATGAGAACATGGCGACAGCAAAGTGGAAATTACTGGAAGCATTAGTTTTTCTTTTTTTTGTCTTGTTTTTGTTTTACTTGAGATTGTACAGAGGTTGACATTAAAAGTTGTTCTTTACTTTTGAGTTAATTTTCTTATACTTAATATATTACATTTTGGCTCTAACATAGTACTTGTGCTGCTCTTTTTCTGTGACACTTAATTTAAGTACATATAATTTTATATTTAACGATAATGCCACCAGTTATATTCTTAACACTAAGCTTGACAGAACTTTTATTGATAGTATAATATGCAGTATTATACAAAAACCATACTCCTCTCTCAAAATTAACAGATAAATTGAAATATGAATAATTAAGAACTAACAAATTTAGGCAATCAAAAACAGGATCATGTGTAGGAATAGTGTAGGGCTGTTGTACAGCTGGGATGTGAAGGTAAGGCAAATTTTTTCAACATTTCCAGGTTAACACTTTCCCTTAATTTCAACAGCAATAGCCAGATTTCTTCTGACTAATGAAGAAAACATCTCAAAAACATAATGCAGTTCTACTACACAAAAAAATAAAGGAACACTTTGTAATCAGAGTATGTAATCATCAAGTTAATTAAACTTCTGGGATATTCATTTGGTCAGGTAAGTAGCAGAGGGGGTTGTTAATCAGTTTCAGCTGCTTTGGTGTTAATGAACAACAGGTGCACTAGAGGAGCAACAACGAGACGACCATCAAAACAGGAATGGTTTTACAGCTGGAGGCCACTGACATTTTTCCCCTCCTCATCTTTTCTGACTCTTTTTCACCAGTTTTGCATTTGGCTAGGGTCACTGTCACTACTGTTAGCATGAGGCGATACCTGGACCCTACAGAGGTTGCACAGCCAGTCCAACTCCTCCAGAATGGCACATCAATAGGTGCCATTGCCAGGTTTGCTGTGTCTCCAAGCACAATCTCAACAGCATGGAGGAGATTCTAGGAGACAGGCAGTTACTTCATGAGAGCTGGACAGGGCTGTAGAAGGTCTACAACCCATCAGCAGGACCGGTATCTGGTCCTTTGTGCAAGGGGGAGCAGGAGGAGTACAAAAATGACCTCCAGCAGGCCACTGGTGTAAATGTCTCTGACCAAACAATCAAAAACAGACTTCACAAGGGTGGCCTGAGGGCCTGACATCCTTTTGTGGTCTGGGCTCACTGCCCGGAACCGTGGAGCTCGATTGGCATTTACCACAGAGCACCAGAATTTTCAAGTCCACCACTGGCGCCCTGTGCTTTTCACAGATGAGAGCAGATTCACCCTGAGCACATGTGACAGACGTAAAGGGTCTGGAGAAGCCGTGGAGAACGTTATTCTGCTTGTAACATCGTTCAGCATGACCGGTTTGGTGGTGGGTCAGTGATGGTCTGGGGATGCATATCCATGGAGGGACGCACAGACCTACACAGGCTAGACAACGGCACCCTTACTGCCATTAGGTATCGGGAAGAAATCCTTGCTCCCATTGTCAGACCCTATGCTGGTGCAGTGGGTCCTGGGTTCCTCCTGGTGCACGACAATGCCCGCCTCATGTGGCGAGAGTATGCAGACAGTTCCTGGAGGATGAAGGAATTGATATCATTGATAGGCCCCTACGCTTGCCTGACATAAATCCAATAGAAAACCTCTGGGACATTATGTTTCAATCCATCCGACACCGCCAGATTGCACCTCCAGGAGCTTAGTGATGCCCTGGTTCAGAACTGGGAATGAATACCTCAGGACGCCATCCGTCGTCTTGTTAGGAGCATGCCCTGATGTTGTCAGGCATGCATACATGCATGTGGGGGCCATACAAGTTACTGAATACCATTTTGAGTTGCTGCAATGAAATTTCAGCAAAATTGACTAGCCTGACGCACAATTTTTTCACAGTAACTTTTGGGGTGGCTTTGAATTCAGCCCTCTGTAGGTTGATAATTCTCATTTCCATCAAATGATGTGGCCTCCTTTTGTTCCTAACACATCATCTTTCATATCAGTATAAATAAACAGCATGTTTTTTTCCCCAGTGAGATCTGATGTGTTTTCAAAGTGTTCCTTTAATATTTTTGAGCGGTAGTATATATATATATATATATATATATATATATGGGTATGTTCACCCATCAACATTATTGAAATCAGATGTTCCGATCACACCCATATGGTGGCAGAGAGGTGCAAACTTACAGTTAAGGACGAAACAAGTTTCAAAAAATGTGAGAAGCAAACTCCAGAACACAAAACATAAGGGGCAAATACAAAAGGATCTGTAAACCGTAAACAAAAGAGATGAGTTGCAAACTGGTGAAAACGTGCAGCAAATGGCAAAATGAGCTTCAAACTGACTGCAAACTCCAAAACACACACAAAAAACAAATGCAACAGAAAAATTATGCAAACAAAATATGCTGCAATCACTAAAAATAGAAGCAAATTATAGATTATGGTGCCTGAGGTTGTTTTTCAGGAGCTGGGCTTGGGCTTGGTTCCAGAAAAGGGAACTCTGAATGCTTTAGCATAGTAAAATTTTTAACAACTTCATGCCCCCAACTTTGTGTGGAGTGTTTGGAGCTGGCCCCTTTCTCCCTACATCACGACACCGATGCACAAAGCAAGGTGCATAAAAACATGGATGGCAGAGTCTAGTGTGGATGAACTTGAGTGGTCTGCACAGAGTCCAGACCTCAAACTGATAGAACACCTTTGAGATGCAGAGCAGAGATTGAAAGCTAGATATTTTTGTTCAACAATCCTAAATCAATAGAATATATATATGTCACGCCGAACAGAAATCTGTAAATGGAAGTGGGGAGTTTCTTAGCAATCTTGACATCAACTTAGATAAAAGTGAGTGATTTTGAAAGGCTTTACTTTTGAAATTCCACATCAGACCTTAATCTCCTTTGATGAGAAGCATCTAGAGGTTTGATTGCTATCAGCCTGAAGTGAAACCAGTAACTGAAAACAGGATCCTTAGAAAGTAACCAAATTTTAAGATTTTAAAATGCTTTGATTTTAAAATGGTTTTGCAGTTTTAGTTTGGTTTTGGGCTTTCTGAAATAAAGAGCGTCAAATGAAACATATAAAATAATAACTAAAATAGACACAGACTAAAGAAAAAAATCACCATAATGAATATTTTTTGACCAGAGGGGTTTAAATTATAACTGACTGCAGTTAATAAACTTTTTGCTTCTGGTTTTAAAAGTCCAAGCCAGCATTGTTACCGTATTTCATAGAATTGCATGAGTTATAAAAAGCATGTGAGTGTTGGCTTGCCAGTCATTTTAGGAAGTGGAGGCTGGTTTGACTTCAGTGGCATCTCAACAAGAACCATTCATTTATTTAGTTTTAACATAGTTAAAAACAATGGATTCTATCACTTTTACTTCTGTTGATATCAGTCAGTTTTATCACCACCTACCATACCTCAAAAATACATGGGATTTCTGGGGTGCTATTGTCTTGCTTAGCCTTCTAGACTGTTTTACTTTGGGCATAAGCCAGTGTGGTGAAGCTCAATACTCTCTAGTTTAAAAAAGACTGGAATTAGTTCTGAACAATTTCCACTAACCCTGTTAGAACCCCCTTTGAAACTGGGCTCTACTTGCTCCTTTCCGGACTGATGTCTTGTACACAGAGTAAGTCAGTCTGGATGGCCGGGTAAGGTATTGTCAAATATGTGAATAAATTCAATTTGCCTGAAAACATTCAGTAGGTACTACATGTAAATAGCTTGCATGCATTTAATATTCTAGTAATATTTGCTGCAATCAAACTCGTAGCACTTAGTAATATGTCTGTTGTCTTTGTTGTCATATGTCTGTTTTTTTTGTTTGTTCATACTTTACCCCTTCAGCCTCTTCTCCTGCCTATAAGTTTCATTAAACCCTCTCTAACCCCCATCTCCTATGTCTGCTGCTAGTTTGTCCAGCTTCCCTTTTCTGGCTTCTCTTAAAACAGCTTGAGTACATTCGGTTTTGGACCATGCGTTGAAAGCCCATTTAACTGAAGAAGCTTTACAAATTGATGAAGAAATGTGAAGAGGATAGGGCGGCAGAAGCATCAATTTAGTGCAGCAGAGTATTCTCCATGCATTTGTCCTCATCAATCAATATAGATTAGCTAACAGCCCTGCTGCAAGTCTGCCTAGTGGAAGCGGTGAGGATGTAATACTGCTAATCAATACTTAAGCGATTTTGCCTCAAAGAGAACAGATGCCGTGCAAGCGAGCCAGTTGATGTATACCCAATGTATATTTACCAGATAAAAAGGAGGATCCTTTTCTTGACATTTTTTATATTATGTAACCAGAATATATTTACGAAGATGGTAAACCATTTTTACACAACATTTCGGTACCTTTAGTAAGTTAAACCTTTCAACTTTATTAACGCTGTTACTAAAAAACTTTTTGTATCCTATTGGGATTTTTTTGTGGTAAAGTAAAACAAAGATATAGATAGTTGTGATGTAGAAAGAGCTAGATTACTGTTTTTTCTTCAAAAACTTTTTTGTGCCAAGCCATAATTTGATAGTAAATTTAGTTCCACTGTGTCTTTTTTAATCTCAGTATCCATATATCTGCTCAGCAAAGACCTCAGTTAATTGTTAGATAACATATGTAAACAAACCACATCATAAAGCCTAAGTTAAACAGCAGGCATGTCAGACTTAAGGTTATGGAAACATCTAAAACAGTGATAAATTATAAAACAGTCCCAAGCTTAGAACATTTCATAGAGCACACTTGAACCAATTGCAAATGGAAAGCTAACAGCACAAATTTCTCATCACCTAAAAACCTGGGTATGGGGGTTCTTGATGAGAAGAAATGGTTATTTCAGACATGACATATAAACCAGAGTGAAAAGAATAAGCTAATTATTAAATGAAAACTAAAAGAATTTATATATTTTAGATTATGTTTTAGTTTACCGCAAGCCAATTAAGGGGACAAAGCAAAGAGGAAAGAAACAAATACAGAGATTTTTTTTGTTATCATTCACTATGTTTCAGGTAGTGGAAAAACTTGCACTGTATGTTATCCAAAAAAGTACCCTATCTACTATAAGGTGATGTCAGCATTATTCCATTGGGATCTTTTTTAGAATATTCACAGAATATCTGTTTGTACTAGCATGAGTGACACTGCATGTTACTATTTTATTTGTCTTTACAGCATACAAAGAAAGATTTGTTACTGTTATATGTTGAATTTAGGGTGTACAAAATCTAATTTTAAGTATATTTAAAATGTTTAAAAGAGGAAATTTACAATTACACATTAAAATTAACTGTGATATTGTATCTTGATGTTTTCACTAATCCTATTTTCACTAAAATTTCCTTTATGAACCCTGAACTATACTGCACTTCTGAACATGCCTTTTAGATTAATTTCCCCTTTTAATTTAATGCTGTTTCGAACCAGCTGGTGCAGACAATTTATTGGTCATTAGCTACCCTTTGTCCACTCCTTATTTCCCCTCCAGAGTCAAACATGCCACTTCTAACCCTCTTAAATCCTTCCCTTAGATACCTCTCTTTTAAGTAATCCCAGATCAATTTGCAAGCTGGTTATTTTTTCAAAAGTTTGCATGAAAAAAATACTCATTAATCTAATTTCTCTTATGCAATTACGAATACCAATGAAGCCTCTAAAAATTTCAATCTGGTTTCTTTTCCCTTCATTGTACTTAAGACTGGTGTAGTGAAGGTCACCAAGGACCCACTGCTTTGTCAAATGCTGCCTAAATTCTAGTTAATTGATCATGACCCCAGCATTTGACTTTGCAAACTGTAATATTTTAATAAACTATGCTAGTATTTGATTATCTCTAAATCATCAAACAGATTCTAATGACTGTGGAAAGCAAACACCCCTTCTGCTGACACTTTAGATTCTGGATGAACTATTTTTTGGTCTCCTTTCATTGGGGAAAATAAAGAGCTTAAATATTTTCAAATATATACACATATATCACCTTTTTTCAAAAATTATCCCAAAAGCATGATAACAGGAATCCTTCCTAAAACGTTTCTTGGTAGCTCAATGAAAGTAAATCAAAAGGCATTTCGATGATTCAGTGTCACTAAACTTTACGCAGCATAAATAATTTATTTTATATGGTACATAGTCTCCACTTTTTAAGCACTTATCAGGATTAACATTTATGTTGCTGAATTACCAAAAGTAGAATAAGCTTTTATTCAATCTTTACTTAACATGGGTAAAATCAATCATGAAAACATCTAAAGAGCAGAATTGCTGTTAAAGCAGAGAAGCAGCAAATTAAATATGGGTATTTACTTGAAGTGCTTACTGGTCTGGCCTTGAGACCTTATAGCAAAGAAGAATCAAGCGAGAACTGATGGCATGTTAATGAATTTAGCTTGAAAGGTGCTGATTGTACAGAAAAATTAACACTAACTGTACAATAAAATCTATGTGGATTGAAATGTTGGTTTGTATTACAAACAGTACTGGTGTCTAAAAGATGGAAAGTTGCTGGTTCAAATGTCAGCTAGGGGCCCTATTGTATTGAGTTTTCATTACTTGATTACTTCCCCAGAGTCTAAACAGGTTAAGTTAAAAGGGCTCCAATATACACTTATGAATGAATGTGTGCATGCATGGTTTATTTCTATTCATTGGCCCTGTTCATGATTATTGTTTGACTGTGCCGTATTGGATTGGAGTGAATCCAGGATTTAGGATAATCTGAACAGGTTTAGAAGACAAAGGCGTAATGCAATAATAGAATATTAGAACAACTTCTGTTTAACCGTCATACCAATTTTATTTATTCTTACGAGGATGTTAAAGTGGAAGTATAGTCCTATTTTAGAGCTAAAAAAATCCTAAAAACCTTGAGATAATAAAACATAAGAAAAATAACAGTCAAACGTTACATTGTTTTTCAAAGTGAATGGCACATTTTCAAACACACTTTTCCAAACTTAAATTCATCTATCCCATGTGAAGCCTTTGCTTAAAATTGCTTTTTGTTTGTAACCCTGTTAGAGTTCTCTTTCAAATCATTTCCTTTCAATCAAACATTCCCTTTCACTCTTGTGAAGTGAGGTTTATTTATGAAACTTCTTAGCTGTCTTTATTTTCCATGAATTGATTTGAAATTTCAAACACAGTGTCCATTTTTTACGAAGAAACTCAAAAAATAAACACTGGTTGCATTTGAGAAGCAAACTTCATTAAGGCTAATGCACAGCAGCAACGATGCGTAACACATCATTAGTAATTATCACCATCCCTTCCTTTGGTTTATTAACTTCAATGACTATTTAACTTTGCTTACTGGATAGATAAAGTTATCACTCGTTTAACAACTGATCGAATATTTATTTTCAGACTGTCCCTAATGTAACAACGTTAAGTTAAAGGCTCATTAATTTTCAGTATGTACTAAGATATAATTTACATTGCCATTTAAGTTACACTAGAAAAAGAACATATAATTAATCTCAGTTGGAAGAACACATATAACCATAACATTGGGAATCTAAAAAAACGATTGTCAAAGTTTTCATAACCTTTTGGTTTTTATTATTGTCATTAGTATCATTATTGTTAGTAGTAGTATTACATACCCTTCTCTTTTAATAATATAAACTAAGCATAAAAGGTTGATCCCTCTGATATTTTCAAATATTTGGATACCTTTTTTTTCTACTGTCTAAATATTTCTATTAATTTGTTTCTGAGGATAGGATAGGAACTCCCCCTCCCACCCAAGCAGGGTCAAATATAATCCTAAACTTTTAGAGACAATTGCATGTAGGGTAGTGGAAAACGAAAAAGCTGAGATAAATTGTCATTTTCACACTGTGTTTACTTATCTAAAGATTTTCACAGAGTACAACTGACACCATTGCTGGCCTCTTTGGTTCTTTATTTTTGTGGCGTAATATCCAAACAGTGCATAAAGATGTGTGTGGAGATGTATCTCATAGCAGTGTCTGATCTTTTATTCATAACCTGTATGTCACTGAGCATCTGCTTTCCACTTCTCATTCATCAGCATATTAGGATATTAGTTTTTCTCTGCTGTCTGCAACAGGAGGGGCACAAAACAGTTTATCTTTCAGATCCCTAATCAGGTCAGCTTTTAGAAGAGAATCCTCAATGCTGTGAAAGAGCATAGCAGCAAAACTTTTTTTTATGTTGGGTAATGCCATAATAACGAACTTCAATGTATCTTATTAAGGACTTTACATTTAAGATGTTGTACACATAAAGGAAAATATATAAATATTCTGTATATATATTTATAAATGTGTTCTTGATAAATTTACAAAGTGTGCTTTTCTCTTATAATTTACCACCCTTTCCTCTAAAAACCCAGAATATAATCGAGTATTGGTTGTGCACATGGCAAATCCTGAACTTGGAGAAGCAAGTAAAAAAATATGGTAAAAGAGAGACAAAATGAATGCATAAACAGCAAGTGCTAGAAGGTGCTGTGGTCAGAAGGGACAAAACTTGAACTCTTTAAACTAAAGCAAACCAAGTGTGGGAGCAGACTAACACTGCAAATTACCATCTGCACATGATCCACAAGAGAAAAAAATAGTGAGAACGTCACACTGTGGGGATACCTTTCATCAGCACAAACAAGGAAACTGGTCAGAGTTGGTATAAAGAAGAAGTGAGGAAAGAAATAAAGACAATACAAGAAGAAAACCATTTCAAAGACCATATCAAAGGTTCACCTTCCAGATGCTCAACCACCCTTAGTGTATACCTAGTTTTACAATGGGAAGATTTAGACCAGCTATTTTCATCTAAGAAAAGAAAACAACCATTTTCTATATTATATATTGTATATATTTCAATAGTAAGAGATACTCTCTTGTAAGCCAGGTTCAACATCAAAGAAACTGGTTTATGTTTTTTCTTTAAGAGCTGCATAAGTTTAAAAGGGCATAATTGTAAATGTTATTATTGAATAACAAACTAAATGTATATGTTCAGAGTCTTGTTGATTATTTCAAAACATTGTGACGGTTTTATTTGGGGGGTTGAGCATAAAACCATAGATGCAGTGCTGTTCTTAAAAAAAGCAAACTTTCTGAAGAGTTTTAGATCTATCTTAAATGCTTATTATGGAGTTATTTGGAGATTTTTTTTTCCCATTTATTCAATGTGTGGGGCAATATCAAGGAATAAAAATGGGATTTATAAATCTTACGTTGTTAAAAATGAACAACGGTTATCCAACTTATCAGGTTAATACGGTGAATGGTCGACACAGATTATTTCCACACCTCTTTCACGTCTCTCTAATTGTATGGGTCACCTTTTAGCAGACAGGTTTCTGTTCATCCTACAGCCGACAGCAAGCAGACCAGCAGCTTACCTGAGTGCATCACTTATTGTGGATCAGAGGAAAGAGCAAATGAGAAGTTCACTAATTGATTCCATCACACAGGGTAGCAGCCATTAATATCAACAGTTCTAGCATGTAACGGCATCCAGGTCTTCACACGGGAATGCAGTCACATACTAAGTAACTTTGGACTCATCTTAGATCAATTCACTGGTGTCAATGTTATAGATAGATATATTCTAAAGAGGTAGGTTCTCAGAAAAAAAAGATAGACAAAAAGATCGACCTCCAGACTGTTCTGGTTGAATCCTGTTACCGGTTGATCAGTCTCCCACCTGTAGACAGACTAAACCCCCTCATAGATAAACACAATAAGGGTGGTCTCGTCTGCAAACTTCTGGAGCCTGAGTGGCTATTGACTGGAGGTACAGCTGCTTGTGTACAGAGAGCAGAGCTGAGGGGAAAAAAACACTGCCTTGAGGAGAACCAGTGCCCATAGTCCTGGACTCAGAGACCCATTTTCCCAGCTGGGGGGAGCTGGCTATCTCTGCGGAGTAGGGGGTGATACACTGGTTCTGGGTGGGGGAATCTTGGGGGATGCAGACTGGCTGTCTCACAAAACAACTGTAGAAATGATTTAGCTTATTTGTAAGAGGAGAGTTGTTGATGCAGTGGGTGGCATGATCATTGTGTTTTCACCTGGTGCACATGATTTTAACTGAATCCAGTTTAACTTTGTTATTATTGATCACTTAACTTTGTGACTAGATTTGGGGACTTTTTTGAATCAAAAATCAAACAAACCACCATGAATCAAGAATGCTTCCAAAACGTCCCTTGTTGCTTCTCTGCTATTTAAGAACAACTCTAAAAAAGTGCTTCTCTTTATGGTATTGTGCTGGAATGGTTCTGGATGAGGAGACATCAATGGAGGATGGAGAAGTAAGCATTTTGCCTCCATGCCTGAAGGGTACCTCCTTTGCGGTGCTGATGGCCTGTAATCGCTGCTCAGTGTTGTCATAAGAGGCTGCAGCTGCAGGGTGGCTCCACTGGCTGCCTTTCAGAGTGTCACTAGTTTATGTGTCTTGTAATGGCTTGTTCACTCCGATCTTGAAGAATGGTTGAGTCATAAACTGGCAGCTTAGCCAATGGGCTTTTACTTGGCAGGGTGCAGAGGACAGAAAATCCCAATAACATGCAATTTGATGGCAACTGGTTCAAAGTTCCT
Organism: Jordanella pulchra; assembly: GCA_034780135.1. Lineage (NCBI taxonomy): Eukaryota > Metazoa > Chordata > Actinopteri > Cyprinodontiformes > Cyprinodontidae > Jordanella > Jordanella pulchra. The sequence continues at coordinate 11,168 of JAUZNJ010007711.1, forward strand.
CTTAAAAAAAGACAGTAAGACAATAAGACTTCTGAGATATTCAGCTTAAAGAAAATAGCACAGCAATTTCAATCATTGCTAAATTATGCATTCTGCGTTTTATTAGGATTTTTTAAATAGACATAACAAATCACGGAACATTGTAATTGTGAATTTTTTTTAGAGATATTTTTCACATTTTTATTTTACAAATAAAAGTCTAAAAGGAGTGCTTTTCTTGCATTTATTTCCATTTGGTAAAAACTATTTAGAATTAACTTTTGCTGTTTAATACTGTCAAGTCTTTTTCTCTAGCTGTTGAAACATTGAGAGACTGTTTTTTCTGTGATGCCCTTTGTAAAATAACTAGAGCTCATTGGGATGGACTCAAGAACATCTATCAAGAGCTACATATATTATATTATACAAATTTAGAATTTGATCTAGACCTACCAGGCCCATTTCATTGTAATACTGAAGCTTTAGGGGTCCTGCACTAGGGTGAACATCTGCTCTTTTCTAAACCTTTTTTAAGGTTCTAATAGACATTCCAAAAGTACCAATCTTACCATATGTCTTTTCTTTTTCTGAAAAAAAGGGTATCTCAAAAGTATGTAATGATTCTACCACCATGTTTTGAAACATGTGATAAGCTTGATGTGTACTACTAGTACACATCATACCAAATATTAGAACGTGAGCCAAAATTACAGTTTCAGGTTGTTGTTATTTTATTTTTTATTTACCAGAACAGAATTTCCCACTTTAATTGTGGATTCCTGCAGCTCCTCCAGACAAGCCATGGGTTCAAGGTTTCTTCTAAGTATTGATGTTTTATGGATGTATGGATGGAAGGCTATATCTTTTTGGTTTTGCAGTTGTAACATAAACGTTAAGTTTAAAGATAGTGGACTGAAAGTTCATGAAATGCTAAAAAGTTTGGATACTGACTTATTTCTTAACCCTACTACTATAATGCTTATATATAACCTGACTGTTGTTTTTTGGCTGTCATGATGCAGCACTTTAGCCAAGGCAATTTTAGTGGTGTGGCACAATTAAGTACAAAGACAATTCAAAGTGCTTTATATTAATCAAACAATAGAATCGAATGAAAATAAAAGCATGTAAAGTTAAAAACATGATAAGAGCAGGTCGTAAAACAAAAAAAGAATCTGGAGCACAAACTTAAATCAGTGTTACCTTAGGTAACAGTTTAATTTAAACATTCAAAGGCAGTTTTGAAAAAATGGGTTTTTAAATTTGACTTTAAAGAACTCAGGCTTTCAGCACTTTTACAGTTTTCTGGGAGTTTGTTCCAGATACGTGGAGCATAGGAATTAAAGGCTGCTTCTCCATGTTTGGCTCTATTTGCAGGTGTACAGAGGAGGCTTCAAGTTGAAGACTTGGGTGGTTTAGGAGGTTGATACAATGAAAACTTTAGGGATAGTCGAAAAAAAATCAGGATAGGATTTGTTAGCAAGTTTTGATAGCTCAGTTGGTATAAACACATAAAATATCTGTAGCAAAAATATGACATGTTAGCAGTTGAAATGTAAATGAACTGTTTTGTAGGTTATTACAAAATGAATAATTAAATCACATTTTATTAGGTTATGTGTTTTGTGTTGTATCCTTTTTCATCACTTAACTCATTTTTTTTTATTTAACTTTAGGTTTGAACCTGAGCCTTTTTTTCCTACCCTGACAAAGGCTATTATTGGAAGACCTTAAATAGCATTCTCCTCTTAGCCTAAGTTATAAAGTTCAGTGAGAGCAGCTGTAGTGCAAGCAGGGATGATCCATAGGGGGCACTGTCGATTCTTATGACTTGGTCATGGAACAACAGGTTGCAGCACGCTGGTGCTTTCTGCACACTTAATACGCACCCTGATGACTCTGTGGTGAAATAAAACAGACATGTTTACTCCTCTGTCTGATCAAACTCTACATATTAAATGAAATGCTTTAATCATTCCTTATTGTTTGTCTTTCTTTGTGATTTTATTCAAAACTGTGTTCAATCTTGATTTGTTTTGTTTGTTTGTTTTGGTACAAATTACACAAATATTTTTTTAATCAAAATAACGTAAAACAAAAAAAATCATTATCCAGGGTATAAACCTGTCACATTCAATGCTCATATTTCAACCCAACTGAAAAAGTTAATCTAGTTTTGAGACGAGTATGTCATTCTTAGTCTGAAAACTTCCCCCTTTTTCTTGCGATGCTTTGGGGAGAAAAGGGGCAATCTTTAGTTGAGGGTTTCGTGGCACAGTACTTTGCTTATGCGACGCCCACAATCCACTTTGCCACACCAAGCTCGAAGCTCGCTCACCCCCATCTCCTTTCATCTCACTTCCTTCCCCCTCTGTGTAAGCCCCAGCTTGGTTTCTGCACCAGCATCCACATCCACGGAGTCCGGAGCGAAGCGAAGTGGCAGCGGCGCACATAGGAAGCACTTCCCCGCCTCATCTCACCCGATCTGCGCTTCCGATTTGCGGCATGGAAAGTTACAGGACAGTCCCCTGATGTGTCGTAGGTTTTTATTGGTGGTTGTTTCAAGAAAACTGGACAGATTTTAACTGATTTTAAAAGAATAAGAGAGAAAAGGGAGAAACACATCGGCAGAGGAAGTCTTAGTCGGGCGCAAATTGTCTCACTGGGATTTTTGTTTTATTTTGCTGCTGCCTTCGTACATGACGAATTTGCAACCCTAATTTACTCTGGATCAAATGTTAACATCTGATGGCGTGTCTACAAGATGAGAAACGGTAAGAGGCGCAGAAAAAGGAACAGCGCGTCACTTTGTCAGACTTGGAGCATTTCTTTGGCATTTGTGAAAACAGTTTGCCATTAAGAGGCTGGTAAATTAAGGTAAAAAGCATCTCCCCCCAAAAAACAAACAAACGCATAACTAGCAAAAAAACTTTAACGATTAAAGTTCATTTTAAAATACTGCCATAGGCTATATTCGTAGTTTAAATGATTTTGTTTTTCTAAATTCACTTTCTGTCTGAGTCCTCTGTGGAATCAAATCATCTATTGGATTAGTAGGGGGCTTCCAGAAAGTTTTTCAAGCAGATGCAGTACACAAAAAGAAAACAATAACATAACAATTTGATGTCTATGATAGACAAAAAAGTACTGAATAAATATTCAAGAAACTATTAGGCATCTAAGAATAATTAATGGATAGCGTAACTATAGCCTATTAGATGTATTGAATGGTCCTGATTATGTATGTCTTTCACCACAGGTTGAGTCATACAAAATACGCCGAGTCTTTTTCCTAAATGGATATCTGCTCAGAGGGGATTACTGGTGTGCAAAGTAGCGCTGCTTCCCTCTGAAAAGGAGTTACCCATTCAGGTTCCCCCCTCCTGAATAAACCATGGGGCCGCAGCAGTGCGTGGGACTCACCGTGCTCTTCCTCTGCACAGGTAAGCCCCCCCTCTCTCTCCGGAGCTGAAACCTGCTGCTAAATAAACATCTCCTGCGAGCTTTTGCTTGGAAAGCTTTACAAGGTTTATGGAAATGAAAGCTAATGGTCATGAAATAATAGACACTGTAAATACATCAACCTTTGTTTTCCTAAGTGATTTCAACCAGTGCAGAGCTCTTAATGAAATGCAAATTGTATCCTTTCAGCCAACAGCACATATATAATTTATGAGACATATAATTAGCTGTAAGCTGTTGTGGCAGAATACAAAATGACTTGTAATATTAACATGAATGAAGTGTGACAGTTGTCTCCTGAGTGTGTGTGTTTAGGTGTTGTAGCAGAGCACTAGAATAGGATGTAAAGTGAGTGTGTTGGTGTGTGTGTTTAAGAGAGCATGGGTCTGCAGATTTTTGTAAATAAAAACAGACTGCAGTCACAGGCAGAAAAGAAGAGAGGATGCGCATCCTTGTAAAAGGTTATACAGATTTGTAATAGATCAGCATTGATGAATTTATGCCTTCATTTCCTGATGGCATGCTCTATCCATTTGGGGAGTGCTAGTTTTCTATATTTGGAAATCTACAGTCATGTAATTTAAAATACATAAATAGGAATGAGACAATTCCACAGATTTTATGTTTTAGTTTTTATAATACATCCTCAACTAATGGCACTGAATTGCACAGACGTGGGGGACATAAATCTTCCTTCATCACAGAAAAACACGGCTTATTGGAAGAAAAAAAACAATTATATACATCATTTTTAAGCAAATTTAACGCATCTTCCTCTTTTGTCCTTTTTTCAGTGATGTATGTGGTAATTTTATTAACATGTCATAGTAGAAATCTGGGGTTATGCACATTTTGGTGAATGTGACTCAGTTGTTTGTATGAGCAAACAAAAAGCAACAGGGAGGTTGTGGATTTCATTTTTTGCACACAAAGAATATATTTTTTTTCTCTTGTTTTCAGCCTAATCTCGATGTGCAGTTTTCAACAAAAGATGCCAAAAACAACTGTTGTTCTATTGTTGTTTGGGTTTTAGAATGACCTTTTCTTTTTCATGCTTATAGTGCCTAGAAAAAGTACTTAGACCTCTTGAACTTCATCACATTTTGTCACATTACTTCTAAAAAATTCAATGTAGAGTTTAATGATTTACTGCAACAGACTGACACAAAGTGACAAGTAAAAGAAATATTTATTCATCATTGTTTTTTTCCCACAGGAAAAGTGGAAGTTTATAATCAATAGCTAAATTTACTATTTTGTTAAACATCCTAATTATGTTCTGAATGAAAATGTAGAACTGCTAGAGTTTGTCTGTGTTTGTCAATTTTAGAGACCAATCTTTAATTTAATTCCTCTTTGCTAAATATCTCAATCCAGTCATCACATATAAAGAGTCTCTGTGCATTAATTTTCAAGTTTTCCATTGATTCTCAATTAGATTTATTTCTGGCCCATTTGAAAAACAGGAGCTTGCTTTCATCAAAGTCATTCCACTTTGGTTATGGCTATATTTTTAGAGTTAAATGGTAAAAACCCCAGTATCTAGTCTTTTGGATCATTTGTAGCTGTATTGATTCACTGCATAATAATATAAGAGACTTCTTATCCTATATCATTATGTTACCACCAGAGAAAAGCCAAGAATAATTTTTATAATTTCTTCCAACGTTCAGGATTTGCAGACAATTCAACAATGGTTTTAGATAGGAAGCAACCCTTTATTTTGATCTGTTACAGTATCATTCTCTGTACCTTATTGATTTTCAGTATGTAATTACAAAGTTTGAGATCCAATTACAATTGACTATTAAAGCTATAATCTATGAACCCAAGTTTTAAAAGCATAAATGTAAAAACCTATTATGGCCCATAAAGAAAAAAAACAAACAAGAAGAAGCTATTCTGATATTTACTGTTCTCACATATGTCTATTGACCTCTCTCTTTGTTCTTTAAATTGTTTATAAAAATCCATCCGTCCGTCCGTCCGTCCATCCATCCATCCGTTGTCTCCCGCTTATTTCATCAGAGTCGCAGTGTGGCCGATAAATGCGGGATACATCCTGGACAGGACACCAATCTGTCCAAGGAAAACACAGGGACGCACCAAGATGTACAACCAATGCCAATTAATCTAACAATCATGCTTTAGGACTGTACGCACGAGGAGGGCACTCCATGCATAAAAACCCCAGGGCGTCGAATATATAGAACCTTCTTGCTGCAAGGCAAGAGCCCCACTGTGCAGCCTTATATAAATCCATTCAAGAAAATCAGTATTATATATAACAAAAACTCAAAACAACAGTAGTTTTTCCCTACATATTGAAGTACTGTATATGAAAAAAATATTAATATGTAAAATATGTAAATGATTGAATGCTGAATTCACAATTAAGAAAAGGAATGTGCTAGACTTACAGTTGGAATGTCACATTGTTCACTCAGACAGTGTAATATTACCTTCTATAGAATTTCCTTAGGGATCGCTTTAGAAGAAGTTGTTGATGGTTTTGGTATGCAGGCTCTAACCTTTAGTTATGTAAAACAATGTCAATAAAAAAGCAACAAAATCAGTAACATTCCTGTTGTTTTTTGATAACTGCATGTTATGTAGAAAAAATAAGACAAAATCGCAAATAAAACATTTTGTTTAAAACCAGAAAATTAACAGATTTCTAAAAAAAATCCTAAAGTTTTACTACCTCACATTTTGTTTGAAAAAGTCCTAAAATAATAAAATGGATATTTATTGTGTTTATGTGACAGTACATGTAATATATTTGTTTCTCTTCATCCATCCCTTATTTTTTTCTACCTGCTTATCCAGTTCAGGGTTCCTTGTGGGGACTTTAGCCTACCTCAGCAGTCTGGCGAGAGTCAGGGTACACCCTGGATAGTCTTCTTACTGTCTGAGAGGAAACCATGCAAATCATGCATGCTAAGCTACTAATCATGCAGCTAAGATGCTGCGCAGAACCCTCAAACTCCCAGGTCTCTGGTAGAAGTCCCGATCTTGAGGATGATAGAGATACCACCCTACAAAGGGTGAGAGAGTGATTTTTTTACAGTATATATATGTAGTGATGTAATTAATTTTATTTTTAATACAATTTTTAATTAATCCTAATTAATTAATTGTATTTTCCTACACAGTCCTGCAATTCCAAACAGAAACCTTTTGTACAAGCTGCTTCTTGTACAGCTGTAAATCTGATACACAAGCTGCATTACAGGAGTTGCTCCACCGGATATTAAAAGCTTAAAAACAATGGCTCGATACACAGCAGCGTTTGAATTCACACCCCCTCTATCAAAACCTGTCTACCTGCACTCAACTACCTGTGCTCTTTCTTTATTTCTTTTCTCTGCGTGCTTGTGTTCATCACTACATTTGCTCAGCCTGATCCCTGCTTGTTCAGCTCTCTCAGCACTCACCACTTGTTTAACTGTATGTAAATGAACCACACCAACCACCCAATCATAGACTAGCCTTTTTGCACTCATTTGATATTTATTGCATATTTGATCCGGGTGTCCCCACTTATTACTTAGGAAGACATGTTTGTCCTGCTACATA
>JAUZNJ010007722.1:0-18187 GCA_034780135.1 Jordanella pulchra
GCATTTTAGGATAATGGGTTAAAAGGGGCTCCAAAAGATGTTAAAACTTAGGGTATTGCTTTATATTCTAATCCTGCTTAGATCGTCTCATCAGCTTTATCCCTGGCCAGTGTGCTGTGCTCCTCTGTCTTTGTTTACAGATTAGCTTATTTTTTTCATTATGTACTTTATTCTTTATGGTATCAGATTAAACGGTGCTAAAAAAAGATGAATACTTCACCTTTATCTCAAAGAAAATCTCAAAGTTACATATTGTTCTTTTTTCAGGGTCACAGTCACAAACAATCTTTCATTAAATATCCCAACAGAATAAACTAATATTTGTTGTTATTGGATTAAGGTCAAATGGTTGGAATACTTTTTAAAGTGTTCTAAATAATCAGTCGATGCAATGATTTTCTTTACAGTGCTATGTGGAACAGCTTAAAACGCCACAGCAGAACCTCATATATTCATCATGAATACCAGATAAAGGCGATTCCCGTCTTTGAGCATGTATGCATATAAATATCAAATTATCTACAGACTCGGACTTGCAGTTCATCAGTAAATGTGATTCTAAAACATTGAAAACACAAAGTCTCTAACAGCAGCGCTTAGTCTTTTCTGCCAAAGCAGAAATATCTAGGCACCTGACTGACACAGGCATGTTAATGTGAGGCTTTTACTGTCCCCCTGCTCCCAGAAATAGATTGGACCAAATAAATAAATAAATAAATGCAATCTCTCTACAACACCTGCTTTGGGTCTCTTACATAACTGCAACTGGAGACCATGTGAGATGCAATACCAGAGTGATGGAGAAAAGAGGAGAAATGGATGCAGAAGTTAGGAAGCATCTGAGCTTGTGGCTCTAAACAGAAGGAAATACATTATCCTATAATCCCCACCATTAACTAGGGGAGGGGGGAATCTTGATTATACTCGATATATTGCTTAGTAATTCATGGGAGATGTCCATAATGACTTTGCGAGAGTAATAAAAATAAAATCACACCAGTGTTTTAGGCGTTTAACTAGGAGTTTAGATTCCAGTGTGCATAATAAGAGAAAGGAGAGCAAAGATTGAGGGAATTGAACAGAAAGATTTTAAAGAGAGCAACAATAACGGTTGTGTTTAGTATATCTATTGAGAAGCTTGCAGTTTGTAGTAGAATAAAAAGGCAGGAACACTAAGAATCAAGCATGGAAAACTGTGAATAATCTCTAATTTATGGGATGTTGATATTAGGAGGAAAAAAAATAAATAAATACATTTGATTGGCAACAAAGTCCCCACTTGAATTCCTGCTTGTATAAGAAACCAGGGTTACTGTTTATTTAGTGCCATCTGGACTCCAAAGGTTGGGGATGTAAGGTGGTGCAGTCAGTAGGTCCATTTCCATTAACCATCGAATTGAGCAAATTGGAATTATGGAAATAAATTTGCTAAACGCATTGATAAAAACTACAAATTAGAAAGCAGCAACAGAAAGCTTTTACACTTCAATCAGGTGTTTTTTTTAAAGTTGTATTGCAATAGAAACACTTTTTCTGCATTACATGAGTCTCATGATCTGCAGCTGGAAGTAGTTGGAGAATGATGGAGCCCACTAGTGCTGTGGCTGACTGTGGTTACATCTCATGTGTTTACATTCACCGCTGCCATGTTGTTTTCAGAGTTATTACATGAACAAACATTTTCATTTACAATTTTAATTGTATCTGTTATTTAATGGCAATACAGCAATTGTGAAACTTCCATCCATTCATCTTCTTTCACTTACTCCGACAGGGTCGTGGTGTTGGGCCCAGTGCCTATCTTGGGTAGTCTATCAGTGAGGGGCAGGGTACAATCAACCTGTCAATAACTGTCACCTTCTTGGACTGTGGGAGGAAGCCAGAATACCCACAAATACTCGGAAAGAACATCCATCTCCATGCAGATAGACCCTGGGTCGGAGATCGAACCCAGAGCGTTGTTGCTCCAAACAAACGGTGCTACAAACTGCACCATCGTGCAGTGCACGATTGCGGAACTTTGTATTTTAAAATGTAGCAGAATATTGACATAGCACGGATGGAGAATGTATAAGAGAGGAATCGAGCAAAATCCTCTAAAACTTAAGATTAATAAGAATGCAAACAATGTCATTCAGGTAAAATATGCCACAGAATGATGAGTTTGACCTGTTTTAATGAGCCGTAACTTTCGGGTTATTTGCTTCTTTTTTTCTTTTTTTTTACTTTTATTGGGAGCACAGACTCAGTTGGTCTAAAGAATAAAGCACTGCTGCTACTTTATAAAAACATTAGGATTTTAATTATTGGTCCAACAAGTTCTAAAATGTGAAAATATAAACAAGTAAACAAACTCCTTAACCTTTAACCCCTTCAAAGTGTGTTATATACCTACTAGCTCCTTAAAAGTTCTTTAAAAAATGGTTGATCCCTGCCCTAAAACTGATTTACAAAATGTTATGTTTATTTATTTTTTCCAAGCAAAACCTAAATTGAAACTGTATTGCATGAGAAAAATATCCTGGGAATTAATGAGGGGAAACATATCACATGGCCTAACGATTTAAAAGTGTATATTCTGAAACGTGTCGGCGAAGAGAAAATGACAGATATATGGGAGTGCAATGAAAAAAGCTTTCACCCTGGTCTGATGCTCGGTACTTACAGCTTGGGTTGTCATGCTGTCGTCAGCTGAAAAGAGCTTTATGACGACGGCTGACAGCGAGGCATAATTTACCACCGCTTCACTGCTTCCAGGTTGAGGATAATGATGGGGATTAAGAAGTAGTACGTGTAAGGTGGTGGGTGTTTGAAGAATCAGATGTCACAAAATCTTTTCTAAGAAGGCTAGTCTTCATGGCTCTGTATATGTTCATCAAACTTTGAGTTGCTTTTCATATATCTACTTATATGTTATGCATCTACATTTATAAACCAAGGTGCAGCTGCAGCACTTACTCCTTTCTTAGAGGGCCTATAGCTCGGGCCCTCACTGCACCTGCATGGCTCATTCTGGGGTACTAGTAGTTTTGTGTAGCAATCACAGCTCACCTAATCAGAGTAGAGTGAGCTACTCCTCGGATACATTTTCGAGCATCTAAAATTGTGCAGAAAAGGCAGCATTTTTTAAATGTTTATGATATATTTTTTTAGCTTAATAGAACGTATTTGCAAACATTGGATTTGAATATAAGCATAACCCTTTACAGCACTAAATAACCGCTTACATTCTGTAAAAGGTTTGAAAGCCGTAAAACACAGCACATGAAAACCTGATAGGCTCACTGGTCTCTGTGAAATCACTCATTTTCAGGTATAAAATTGAGATGGTGTTTAATGTCACAGCTGCCCTCCCTCTTTCCCTCGACCAGCCCCACGTGAGCGAGCGTGACCTTGATTTGTACAACCCTTGGGAAGCATATTTATTTGTGTAAAACCATGATGTTTAACTTGTTCCGTGTTAAGCGTTGACTCTTAAATCCTCGCTTGTCGTGACTGACCTTGAAGAGAGGCTTTGACCAGAGTAAATGTAATTGCATTGTAACAGTGGTAGAAAAAAGACTCACAAACTGGAAACAGCACTTGGCATAACAGATCACTCCCTTAAAGCATATATACTTTTAAGCTGCATTAAAAACAGTGAAGGATTATGCCTCAAGCAGGTTAAATAAGTATTTATGTGTAACTGAATTGGAGGAACTCACAGTCCTGCACATAAAACACCAGAACCGTTGAACAGCAAAAGTACAAACTCTCTTCTTTGGGGAAACTTGAGGCTTTCAAACTCCTCCAGATAAAACCAACAGGAGGGTAAAAACATAATTCATACAAAGGTGCTGACTTTATTTCTTATTGTCTATAAAGCAATGAAAAATAATTTTCATTACATACACATAATAGGATAGATAAATGGAGAGAGAATCCCCCGTCTGAGTTTGAACTCCCAAGTCAGAAATGACAAACAAATCTGAGGCAGAAACGTTTCCCCAGTCTTGGCAACATTGGGCCACCGCACATCCAGAAAGGAATCCATTCATCACACCCCTGGGTATGCCTGGCTCCTCTTTGTCCTGCAGGCATCCTGTACCTTTGAATCTTCACAGTCTTCAACTCCTTTATATTTGCAGGGGGGCATGAGGGATGGAGCTAACTCCTGTATTTTTTATTACCACTGAAAGAGTTACCCATATGGAGAAAGAGAAAAGAAGAACTGTTGTCACCATGTCAAGGTTACAAGGAAGATTTATGCAAACGGAAAACAGGCTCAATGGTTCTGAGAAACCAAAGGTTAAAAAGATAGAAATTTGAGTTAGTAATTACTTATTTAGTAAAGAAAAGGACTGACATTTCCATTTTCTTATGCCTGACCTATGAAACAGACTTACTGCACATATTTCCTAACAAGGCTAAAGTAAGAACAAAGACCTTTCATTTACTTTAACTACACAATATTCACATTTGGACATTAACTATGTAATGACCTTGTGTTCTTCCTACACTACGAAATACTCCTAGCCAGTACTTTGCTGTGTCTCTTTAGTAGATGAAGCTACTAACAGAGTATCAATGCTTTTAAATGTTTGGACTGTTTTTCTTTTTGTTAGACCGTACTCCTGAAGCATTTTTTTTATGTTTAGCAGTGTCTCTATTTTTGACAAGATGTAAAGCCGCAGTTGAAATTAAATTTTGGTATTGTCTTTTTACTCCAGTCCAGTACTCCAGCCCCAGGTTTTTTTTTCAATTTTCCTTAAGGGCTCTCAACCCTTACATTGAAATTATTGCCTTTTAAGTGGCCAATTTGTCTCTTTATTGAATTAATAACCTTGATTTATTTTAACTAGATATGAACTGGTTTGCTGTAGAAAGTAACTTGACTTGCAATTTGTGGTTGCATTGTTTCATTTAAATACAAATAGAATAAATGAACTATGTTTTTTATTAGTTTTTTATTTCTATTAGATGTTTTTTTTCTCAGTCTGGCTATTGAATCTACTACACGAAAATAATAAACACCTGCCATTTCTCCCTCTTAATATTCGGGGTGGTTTCGTATAAACAGCAATGCTAAAAAAAAATCATTTGATTGGATATATTCTTTAGTGCATGCTTGGCATAAGGAATTACTCCAAAGTCAAATACAAAATGCAAGCGGCTGTCTTCTGCCACTACATGCTCATCCAGGAGGAATAAATTCTGCAAAATCAATGACTTGATGCAATGAGCTGAGATAGAAAACGTAGAACCAATATGTCTATAAGATTAAATTTAGGTGAATCTGTAAAAGGCCTTGGGGTGCCATGAGCTGTGAATTGATATAATATAAATAGACTCACTTTAATTCAGTTGTTTTGTGGTGCTCAAAAAAGTAGAAGGGTTAGATTAGGGTTGGGTAGTTTTCAGGGATGGGGATGTAGAGTCAACAAGTCTTCTCCATGGCATGTATTTGTTCAGCCCAGCCACTGAAACAGGTGAGTCTAATCTGCATAGTAAATCAACTTGTGCAGATTGGATTTACCTGGTTCATTGGCTGGGCAGAACAAATACATGGCATGGAGACGACTTGTTGACTTCACATCTGCTTTTTCGGGTGAAAATACCTTACCTCAGGTGTGTAACTAATATTAACTCCATTGCCAGTGTCTTTCAGTGTCTTGATGAGTGAAGCTTAATTCTGTTGCAAGGAAGAAAGTTGGAATCAACTAATTATAACTCAGTGCAACAGAGGCAGCCTCTACTAGTTGTCGTTGAGAACCTGTGATTCCTCTGAGCCGTTATCTAGTTTAGATCACTTTGTTCTGGGATGCCATAGAGAAAATAATTACCAAAGATTCAATTCTCTAAACCATTAGAGATAATTTAACATGACAGGGAATTAGAAGCAAACGGCTGTGACATTTACGACTGTATAATTTGTAATGTCAATAACTGGATAACGCCTTTCCAGCTTCATTTGAAAATACATTAAAATAACCCAAACCTTCTCAGAGTACAACAGAAATAAAGGAATTGACCTCCTTACTGGCTTGGAAGGGTACTATATATCATCAAAAGGCTTTTTACCCACTACTGTTTTACGATCCCCTTATCTGTCCATTAAGAACCACAGAGCTTCAGCACAATTAGCTGTTGTAGGCCTCTGGAGAGACACAACAATGTCCCATTCCAGTCACCACAGTGCTTCAGTTACCTTGGATAGATGAGCAGAAAAGGTCTGATGAAGTGCCTGACGAGTTTCTCTTCTCAAATGACCCCTGATAAATGTGTTGATGAAGAACCAAGAGAAACACAGAGCACCAAAAGTGAGAAGCAAACCCATTTCTTAGTTATACCAAGGGTAATTATTTGCTTAGGTTATTTACATAGGCAGACTTATAGAACAGATATGGCAAGCAGTTAATAGTTAACATTACTAGATTGTAAAAAAAACAAACAAAATTGTTTATAGATACAGAAAACTAAATAATAAATAAAGACAACTTTATGTTTTTACCTCTTTGTCACACTTAAGTATTTCATAAAAATGTAATTGAAATTTCATCTGAATAAAATGAAATGTGGGTTTTAAACAACAAGGTCTTTATAAATATAAAAAGCTGTCTAAACCAATCTGATCTGGTACAAAAAAAGTAGTGATCTTTCACCCTTGTAAAATCACACTTTAAATGTGATCTACCACATTTAAACATAAGAGTTCAATGTCACGAAGCCTAAGTACTGCCAGACCTTTAGAAACGACGTATAACTTAGAAACAATCATCATCAGATGATAATTGCTAAGTTCATTCATCATCATATTGATGAATAAATTTCATTTGACCTTATCTGAAATATTGATGATCTTTTTCCTCAACAAATCATGTTTAACAGACAGTATTGCACAGTTCTATAAACAACCTTATCACACTGAACCTGTAGAGCAACATGAAGTAGGATATAAGACTCAAGAAGCAAAACGTCACATCCAGACCTAAAGAAATCCAAAATCTATCAATCTGGAGAAAAAAAAAACATATAAAGCCAAGTCTAAGGCTTTAGGATGTCAATGAGCCACAAATAAAAACCATCATACACAAATGAAAGAAACAAGAATAAGTCTTTAATTTTTCTATTAGCGACAGACCTACAGAAATTGCTCCATAAGGAACATAGAGCTCATTTAGTAAGTCATAGAAAAATCATTAACTGCATCTAAAGAACTGAAGCCATTTGTTACCAAAGTTAAAATCTGAGTTCCTGGTTCCAAAAATCTCATTGTATCCGTTGTAGAATATGATGACAATAAAGGCTTTCTGATTCTGATTCAGCATTATGAAAGTCCTATTAATCATAATTTTCAGCTGTTTTCCTGTTGAAGGGTCTACTTGACCTTCCAAAATTATAAAACAAAAAAAAAACCAACAATTTCTTCTGCAGCGTAAAGTCCTGATGGAAAATATAAAGCCAACAGTTTGTGACATTCAGCTTAGGTTCACTTGAGCTATATCATACCATATCAGTAGGTCTTATTCTAAATGACTAAGACAAAATTAAGGTTTTGGAGTGGCTTACTCTGGTCTTTAATTTGAACTTCAGAGGCTGGTCTTGCTCAATAGTCCCTAGAGTTCTGCAAAGAAGAATTGGACGAAATGCCCAATGCTAGTTATCACAAACTCTTTGCTGGCACAACCAGTTTTGAAGTTTACGAGTAAATTTATTTGTTCTTTTTTTATGCAGTGTCAAGATGTTTGGGATCGATTTTCTCTTAAACAAACAGCAAGTTTTGTATTTTTCTTGCACTAAAATTAGTTAGATGATCTGAAACAAAAGAGGGACAAAAAAACAAAAGGAAGAAATCTCTAAAGCAACAGAAACTTTCTCACAGGTTTAAAGGTTATATCTGCAGAGGGAACAGGGACAAACAGCAAAACTGATGAGGTAATGTAGATTAAATGTGGAACAAAAACGGGTTCGAGTTCAGACTGACGGACGGCTGGGAGTGAAGGAATACAAGAGAGGTAAACAGGAAAAAGAGTCAAGAGATGAGTAAAAGAGGCTTTTCTCCATAATGATCTCAGAGCTTTTTCCTAATTGGACAAATCTCTGGCTAAAGCGACTGGCACTCTACTCTGAAGAACAGGTCAGACGGAGGGAGAAAAAGGGAAGAGAGTGAGGCGGAAGGAAGGGGGTGAAACATTCATGGACACAAGGGCCCTGCCATGAAAAGGTTGAACTATGCGAGTGTAATGAATTGAGGGGTTGTACACGGACCTGAACCCAAGTCCCTGATCTGTACTTGCCTTTATTCCTTATCCCATGCTCTCTTGTCATTGCAACCTTGGTTCAAACCAACAAGGAGCTGAGTCAACAAAAATGCTGAAAAAATGTTCGAGGCGAACTTCTGTCGCTTTCTGAGAGGGTCAGCAGTGTGAAGAAACCTGTTAGAATTGAAGCTATTTTTTGTGGGACTATATAGGAAGTATGTGATTTTATAGGAAGGATGCAGCAGTTTCCATGGTAATTGTCTTTCAAAGATGCTTTTTGCCCCAAAGCAAATGTTAACATTTTGGTTTTAGAAGACTGGTAAAGTATTTGTAATATAATAGGGAGGAAATTGATCAATCTAGAAGGGAACTCAAGACATGTCTCACACAAGTGACGGTCTCATTTCTGTGGTGTTTCTAGCACAATATACATCCCTTCCTTCTCTTCCTCTAAGAACAAGGTTTCTATTGCTTATTTGCATTTACAGTGTGTTTTCTACAGTAGAGGCCCCCACATACTAACACGGACGTCTACTCGAATGTTCATGCATGCTGGAGGTGGCACTCGTGCAAACAGGTGGGTGCAAAGAACATGTTTTTATGCCCACGTCTGTGGTGTCTCACTACACTTCTTGGCGGTAAAGTACTTCCTGCCCAGAATGAGTGTTTGTCATGAACTGTTTTAGATGTGACACTTAGCTGACCATAGGATAGCTGGCAGCAACAAACTGGTCAGAGCAGCCTGTCACAAGGACTCTACTCCTCTTTCTGCCTCTTATATCTCTTGCTTTTCTTTACTCATCCCACTCTGATTGGTGTGCAGTGAAAGGTGCACATGAAAACTTTGGTTCCTTTTGTTTTTGTAAAGCTAGAAGGCAATCTCATCTGATAAAGCCATGGCAGCATGAGGAATAAAGGCATTTGTCATGAAGAGGCTTTAAGAGCCTTGTAAGACATCTTGGATTTTTATGTCCTGCATCAAAAATACATTTGTTCAAAATCTAAAATAGTTTACAGAATAATTCTACACTGAATAGAGATTCCTTGAAATACGCCAAAAAGATAAAAAAAACACCTTTATTCTGTTCTAGTTTTATTCATTTAAGGGTGGAGAGGGAAAGAAGGGCTTGCCCAGGGTTACATTTGCAGCAGAACCACCACTGAATTATGGATGAATGATCCTTTATTTCACTGCAAATCAGTCAAAAACGCCTCTACACCAACATGAAGTTTTGTGTTATAGATATGTAGTGACAGCGTGATAATCTGTAACCGCGAGCTGTTAAGGAGGAAAAAAAAGGGAAAAAGCCGTGTGTTTATCTTGATCGCACAGACGCGTTTCATTTCAACCAGGAAATGCATTTGTTTGTGTTATTGAAATAAGAGGCAAATCAAAATAAGGAGCTTTAAATTTCTCAATTGTTTTGTGTATGTTTATCAGATTTATAGCAGTTGTTTTAGATGGGATGCTTATAAATCATTAACTCTGAGTTAAATTCTTGAAAGAAATTGAAAAGCCAACTTGTTTTGTTTGCCAGATGTTTTGAAAATGAATAGTATTTTGAAAGAAAGACACACACACACACAAACAAAAAAAAAAAGTGAGATACAGAAATAAAACAGTTTTACCATTTGGATGTGCTGACACTGTCCACTATTTCTTTACCTCGTGGTCCGTAAAGCACATTTACAACCGAGAAGATGCCCTAAAGGGGAAGAAAAAAAGGGTGCCGAAAAAATAAAGAAAAATTCTGCTGACTTGCAGCCTCTTTGTCTATTACCCACAAAGTGTTTTCACGTCTCTAGAGGTAAAACTCTAATGGAAGGAGACCGTTTCATTTCAGCACCAAGGGAGATCTCGTTACTGTCTTACAAGGTCTGGGCAGTAACAATCCAGCTTATTTGGACATCTAAAAATTTTACACATTAATCTATATTACTGTGAGGCAATGCATCACTCATTAGACATTAAGGCAGTGAGCATGTGATCAAGGTTAAACTCTTACTAGGGCTAATTGAAGTGGCAGGACCCTTTCTTTTATCCTTAAACTCCAATATTAATCATTGTGAAGTGAGGGGGAGATTAAAGGGATTTTTGTGAGAATTTTTTAAATGAAATGTCTCAACTATGTTGTCAGTATTTGTATTTAGCTTCCCTCGGGTAGCACCTTCTAGAAACACCTTCTTCTCTAATAAAAGCTCCAGTATGTCTCTAAACATTTTGGACATCTTTAGCAGTTCCTCTATGCAAAATAGCTCCAGCTCAGTCAGAAAGGATGGAGACGATCTGTGAATTTTACTTTGCAAGTCTTGCCACAGATTAGGGTTTATGTTCTTAACCTTTCCACTACAGCTCAGGAGGTGCAACCTCTGAACCCGTCTCATGTGTTTTGCAGCCTCTGACAGGGTTTCTTCCTTCCAGGGCTGCCGTCTGTTTAGCCTCCTCCCTCCTTAACATAAACTCTGACCAGTTTTCTCTCCCAGCTGCATGTTATCCCCACAACATGATACTACCATCACCATATTTCACCACAGGGGGGGTGTATTATATGTTTTCTTGCAGTAATTCATCTGTCTTTTTCGCCTAACCAGAAGACCCTTTGAAACCTGCCTTGAAGAGACTTTAGATTACCCTTTTTATGACATTATATAATCCATGTATTCTATATTGATGTTTTACTAAGATCGTTTTTTATTTGCATGATTGTTCCTGTTCTGACTCTATTGCAACTAGTGATCTCAATAAAATTTGTTCTAACTAAGAATACTGAAACTTATGTTGCTTTAGCCTTGAGAGACTATAAATGATTAAAATGATTTCTGTCAAGGACTGAAGTCACACATGCTCCATCTTTAAATATTAAGACTAACAAAAAAAGTGTGCCTTTGTGAAGCCATTTCTGAAGGAAAAGGAGGGCTAAAGGTTTTCCAGTGAGTTATTTTTAGCCTCTCTTCATTATCATGTTGGTGCGCATCCCTGTTAGAAAGGAGTTTGCTTTGCTGATCCCGACAATAACGGTGGCGATCATCGTCCGCTATGCATCATCAGGCGCCAGAGTGTAGCACTGCCATTTTTGGACTCATTCATCACTGTCGAGACTTTGCTTTCCTTTCATAAGCACAGCAAACACACACGCATACGCACACCAATAAGACCAGAATGAAGCGAGAGCCTGTCAACTAAGAAACATCCTAATTCACTGTGTGAGAACGGTCTTTATGTTTTTTCATTAGCACCCTGCCATCAGGACAGCTGAAGCCCGGCAGCTTAACAAAGTCTGAGCTGCAGCCTGACAGCAAACAGACACTTTGTTTTTGAAAAAATATATCTCTTTAAAAATCAGACATGAAAATAACAATGGTTTCCTAACAAACTTATGATTGTCACCTATGTAAATCTTGTGACCTAAATAAAGATGCGGATTTGTTATTTCTATCTTAGATAGGGAAAAACTAGAGATCAGACAGAATGATTGCAGCTTACTATATATATATATATTATTTATATTTATATTTGAACCTGCACTTTGAAATCCCCTGACTTGAAAAGGTGCTAAATAAATACAGGCTATATACCATGATACGGTTATGTAACAAATTATATCCATTGACATTAAAGTGTTTCAATAAAAAAATAGCTGAAAAATTGAAAATAAACATTTTAAAGATTAAGACTAAAAATTGATCAGATTGATCACGCACTGAATTAAATATCAAGTATTTAGAAATTAAATTATCATTGACAGCAGTATACAGACTCAACAACATGCTATTTGCTGAAACAACAATCCACTAAAAGCAGTATTTAAGCAAACACTGTGCCAAAAAGTATATAAATGTGAGGGAATTGCTGCAAAATTGATGACACAATAGAAGTGAATGTCTACAGTGGCTACATCTGCAAAGTCAAAGACCAAATGCAATCAGTTGGGTTTCTATGTAGATAAAAAACTTTTACTCTGTTGTTAATCTGTCTGTATGATTTGATTGAATTGTCTTTAGGTGTCTTGAGATAACATGTCTTGTAAACTGGCATCATATGAATAAACTGTTATAAATGCAAACATTTTCCAGTTGGTATGGCCTTGTTTTTATACCCACAACTCATCAACTGGCATATTTGACCTGGTTCATAGATTTTATTAACAAAGATCACCCATTAAAGCACTGTGATACAAAAGATTATTTTGTGAGCATGTTTTGTTTCCTTTAGTCCACAAAATTATTCGCTCAGGCCGTCTCACACCAAGGCTACATGGTGCCTGGGTGAGAGGAGTTGTTTTAACACTATCAGGGACTGTTTTGGACCAGAGGTTAGGCTCCTTTAGACTCAAGGTTTATTCAACTGTTTATATTGTTTTCTTCAACGTTCTGTAACTTGTTTGGATAAACAGCATGTGAAAAAAACCTTCACAGCTTTTGCAACTATAAATTAAAAAAAAAACCTTGAGTAGACCAGAACAGACAGGAACATTGGCAATACTATATCTGTTCTCCATGGCAAGGATTAATAAATACTGCTTTTTCCCAACAACAGTACCTTGGTGTCAGATTATTAATTGGCAATAAATAAGTGATTAACAAATAGTTATTAATCGTATCCCCCCAAAAATATTATAGCAGCATAATTCTACAATCAGGTTATTTGTTTTACATCTTGAGGCAGGAGACTGTGTAACAGTCTGGTGTTTGGGGATTTTAACATTGTAAAATATTTTTCTGATAGAAAGATAACACTGTTTATAGTCCATTTGACTGCATCATCCAATCCTGGACTGCAAGCAAGGATTTTACTTTGACACATTGGCTCTGCAAGTTTCTCTTTTCTGCAAAATGTAAGATGAACAAAATCCACCAACTTTTCACTGTGATCCACTCCACAGGTTGGTCAACTGGAGGAGCTTAAAATACCATTAAAAATGGATGTCAATGTTAAAAAGAAAAAAGGTCCAAAATGTGTAAAAAGCTACTGAGAGGAACCACTTGATTATCTATGAAGGTACCTATATAGAGAGGTGAAAATGTATCTGCTTCTTCAAAAATGTCTCCTTGACACAAGAAAAATGAAGTTTTCATACAATGATTTCCTTTGCTAAGGGCAAACCAGAATGGCTCTATGTAAAAGAAAAAAAGAAAAACTGTTACCACCAAATCTAATAAACAGTTTAACTACTGGTGAGAACAACTGCCATCAATCGATCAGCCACGCTGAGAGGTTTTCAAACATGAACAATCTCTTCACTCCACTGCAGCCCAAAATCATGAGTGACTAGGCAACTCCAAAAAAAATTATTTTTTTTCAAACCATTCAGAGGTGGGCTTACTGATGAACTTTGGATTGCTGCACTTCAGCATGACTCAGGTATGTTTCAGGTTTATTGCATAAGCTAATAACCTTCAGTAACATTCTGTTTCAGGGTACTTTGGTCGAGAGCAGATTACAGATACCATCAGTCAGAGGAAGTTATCCCGATGCTTAAGCATAAAAGCTCTCCTGGATCGTCACACTACAACAGCCGTGTTTTTGATGTCAATGTCATTTTCCTTTTCTGAAAGGCTGTTATTTTTACACCAGATTTAACAGGATAAACACTTCCTAAAATATCAAAAATTCTCATCCAATCAGATTATTTCCCTAAAGGTCTTAGGGAATCATCTTAATATTTTCAGTAAACGTGAAATTGATCTTTTTTTATTTGTGGTTACCAACGGTAGCATTTTTTTTCTAAATTTTACTTCTTACTACTTATTCGAAGTTCTTCTGGGACTTCTTGATTGAGTCACAGATGTCTTAATAGAAATAATTTTGGTAGAGTTTCCACTCTATGGACGGTTCAGTACTGTTTTATGTTTATAATGGCTCTTACTGTGGTTCAACTTCACTAGACCATAGTCTTAAAACGGCTTTGAAACCTTTGACTGACAGATGTCAGCAGCTTTGTTTCTCATTAGCTTTCTTGTTCATTTTTAACAAAACATGTTGCAGTGGTGGTAGAGATATTTTAATCCTTCTTAATGCTTTCATACAGGCTCTCTTTGGGAAACTTCTTAATACAGGTCAAGCAAAGATTATGTCTGTAAATTAGAGAGGCAGCAACTGATACCTGGGACAGATATTGGCTCCAATATTGACTAATTAATTGGATTTGGATAATTTTTTACTGGTTTTTAACAACGTTTTTTCAAGGCTAAAGTTTTCACTCATATGGCAAAATATAAGATTTATTCATTTAACAGGTGAACTGGATTAGAATCAGATATCAGCTGATTCGCTCAGCCTATGTATCGTATTGGATTGGATCGGAAAAATTGGATTTGTTTATCTCGACTGAGGATGGATTACAATTATAATTCAACATTATAATTCAACATTTAAGAAGCACTGCGAGTTTTGTATTCACATAGGACCGGGCAGGTTGATGTAAGACTTAATGTCACATACACACATAACTAAAAAATTAAACGAAAACAATCTCTTGTGTTTTATTGGACTGGCTTTGTTTCATAAAAGCAAAATTGATTATATGAAACATTAAATTGTGATAAAAAAGGGCATGAATAGCAGAAAATGTGTAAGGGTCCAAGTCATTTTGCACAGTTCTGTTCATAACCCAGATCCATCTAACCTTACGTCCCTGCATTTACTTTTGAAATCGGGCATCCATGGTCACCTGGCCTCTGTGAGAAATATACACCTCCTATGCAAGGCAACAATACAAAATGACCACTTGCCCTCAACTAAACACACATTTTAAACCCTATCAAATTATATCAAGGTCTGGTAAAAAAAAAAAAGAAAATTATATATTTGTTTTATAGCCTTGGGGTAACTGGTCAAAGCAGTCAAGCTGAAAATCTGCTGAGTAACCCAGACACCTCCAGGGAAAATCAGTGCATCCTTAGTACAAACATTGTCTGCATTCACATTTATCAGCTTCCAGTTGGTCAAAGTAGGAACCGAGTATTCTGTTTAAGAAAGCAGCAATAACCGCTGCATGAAGACAGTAAACAGCTATATCTGTGCCTCCACTACCAAAGCCTGCAGTCGTTTGTGTCAACAGATGGGCATCAAGTGGCCAACAGCCGAGCCGGCGCCACGGTGCAGCCGCGGAGGCTCATTACATCTGAATGACGGAAAAGGGGAGCGTGTGTGTTTTATAACCCACCGCATCGCCACGCAGCACGGCCACAGAGATGACACTTCAGCCAACGCCAGTGCTGCTACTGCTATCTGTGCCTGCATTACCATTCAACTGGGCCATCTCAGACTGGTTGTTAGGGGTTTCAGCTGACAGCTCACACTAATATATGTGGCACGGCGACAGACCATACTACTGTGGGAGCAACAACAGGGAAGAGGTGGCATACAGTGGATGTTAGGGGTGCAAAATAGAGATTGTTTTATGGTGATGCTGCGATGCTGTTAATCCTAGTCAAACTGTTGAATACTGGCATTTCGCCTCCTTTTCTTTGACATTTCATTATTTTCTCCCTGACATCTACAGGCACATTGCTTTCTAAATGTGTTCTGGCCTCCTCTACTTATGTATCTGCAGATCCTTGTAGAACTTCTGAGTTTGTTTTTAGCTCTAAATCTTTACCATGAACTCTTGACCTTGAAAGAATGTCAATAACTTATCTGATAACTCCATTAAGGGTTTTCCACAACTGATATAGATGGAGCTTCTGTGGATGCACAAGTGTAAAAAAAACAAAAAAAACAAAAGAGGTAAGTCACCCAGCTGGCCAAAGGGATATGAGCTGTAAAGCTCAGAGCAACACAGATTCTCAATGTTACGTCAATCTGATTGGCAAGAGAGCAGGATGTATTTAATCCGGGCTGCTGCTATTTCCAACTACGGCTGATTCAGCTAAATCTGTTTCTACACTCTCTGTTTGGGACTCGTGAAATCCCATTGTAGGCCTGAAGATTTATTTATATCTTTTAAACAAATAATGATTTTAATCTTTGGAAGATTTTCCTGTATACATGGGGAGGAACAGTTAAGCTGTAACCCACCTGTGGGGTCAATATAAGAGTGATCTGGGTGATTTATATAGCTCGTTCATCACTCCTTCTTTTCAGTTTTACAGTTTCTTGCAAAAGTATTTGCACCCCTAAAACCTTTGTATATTTTGTTTAACATAACTTCTGCAAAATCAGTTTATTTTATTGATGTTTTATGTGAAAGACCATCACAAAGTAGTGCATTAGATGGAAGGAAAATACATGATTTATGACAATCATACAAATGAAAATCACAAGTGTGGCCTTCATTTATATTCAGTCAGTTGTAATCTAGCATGCTTTGATACAGGCTTTAGCTCTGTGTTTAGTGCCATAGTATTTATTGTATCAATAAGGTTTTTATCTCATCTAACTAGAGCACCTTCTATGTGTTTGCTGTGCATTCAGCATGGATTTTGGATAAATGCAAACAAGACTTTTCATTGTTTTCTTAAAGACACATTATGCATTTTTCTAATACTTCCACCTGTGGCCAAAACCCAGAACTGCACCTTGTAGCTCTTGTAGTTTTTTTTTTTCACTTCTTTCCCCTTACCTGGAGTCACCACTGGTGTCTGGATTGAGCTGGATACTGGTTGCTTCTGAGTATCCACAAAATCCATCATGAATATAAGTTTCTTTTGTTTACTTGGTTAGATCCATTTAATATGGACTCACTTGACGTCACATCCACAGAACAGCGCAGGAAGATCTAACCCAAAGTAAATTAAGAGTCCTATTAAAATAGGCTACAGACTTATAGATGTATCGGCGCTCAACTACTGATGATTCAGTCTGCTCATCAAACAATGATTTTCAGTCAAATAAAAAGGTTATTTTAAAGATATTTTTAGTAAAAACTTATACAATGTCTCTTTAAAGAATAGCAGTCTTATTAAAGTACAACAAGGCTCCTGGCTGCTTTCTCTCTTTTCTCTCCTTGCTCATCCAGGTTTTTAGTTGTTTTAGTTTGCCATATAATAATAATGAATTTCATTTGTACTGCACTTTACATTTCAGAGAAATTTCAAAGTGCTACATAGCAGCATAGAAAATAAAACCTGCATAGAACATTTTAGGGTGATGGATTGAATAGTTTTCTGTGAGATTTTCATCCATTCCTCTATGGTCTGTGTAGAGTATGGTTGTGAAGATTGTTTTATAACTTATACTTCTTTTAACTTCTTCCTAAACTGTCTAAAGTGGTCCTTGGTCTTTTTGGTCCCACCACCATTGCTCACTAATGCCGCTTTCCTACAGGACAAAAAAAACTGTTTAAACAATCAGCTATCAGTGGCAGTGTTAACACTTCTCTGACCCGTATCAACCTGCGTCAAACGACTCGGCAGGCGACATGGGTTAAGGTCGCCTTCAAATGGCTCGGCTCCGATCGGCATACAGTGGGAACAGCAGAGCTGAGTCAACTCACTAATTTACATGACACCTTAAGTGCAACATACGTCACAACATTACTTGCATACATGGTGCAGCAGTGGTGAGAGAGATTCAGACGGACAAAAGACAGAAACAATAATGCTGGCTCCCTTCCATGGTGCTCTCCATTATTTATTTTCCTGATATACTTTGCACTGATGACATCATCAACGCTAACCCAGTGTGATAGCGTCACACGACGCTAGCGGTTAGACATGGCTTTTTTGCCAAATGGGAAGCGAGCCAAATACATATTGTTAGCGGGTTCGAACCATCCATCCATCCATGGCTCTTTACACCCATGTCTTCTTTACACCCTTGTTCCTAATGGGGTCGGGAGTGTTGCTGGTGCCTATATCCAGCTGCATTTCAGGCGATAGGCGGGGTACACCCTGGACAGGTCGCCAGTCTGTCACAGGGCAACATAAAGACACACAGGACAAACAACCATGCACACACACACTCACACCTAGGGAGAATTTAGGGAGACCAATTGACCTAACAG
>JAUZNJ010007733.1:831-43946 GCA_034780135.1 Jordanella pulchra
ACCCCCCCCCCTCCAAGAAAAAAAAAATCACAGTAGCCTACATCCACAAAGAGCGGCTTTGACCTAGAAAAGTGATAAATCTATAAAGCAAAGGCGTGAACAAGAAAAAATGTCTCTGGCGACAAACAGAAAACAGGCCTCTGGACGCATAGTAAAAACAGTCACAGCTACTGTTGTGATTTAGTGGAGAGATAAAAGCCATTACAGCATGTAAAGTTCGCTGCTGCATTTCCCCTGCCCTTTAAGTCAGAGCTGCAAACAGTTCACCCCACTCCCTCCCCACACCATCGCAGGCTGATATGCTCTATAAAATAAGCCTCCATGGGCTCCTTTTTTTTTCTCCCCTCCAGCTTGTGTTTGCTGATGACTAACAAATGGTTTTAAAACACTTTACTCGAGCAAATCCAGACTTTATGTGTTCTGGAAGGCAGTGGTGCATGCTGGGATGCAGGGAGGGTGTTCAGCCGAGCCGTTATCACTGGTTTTCCTCCAGCAGCTCTGTAGGGTTCCTGCCAGATCTGTGCGTCTTTAAAATTTAATGCTCTCTTATGTTTACGGAGTCATTAATACCACTGCCAACCATGCACTCATTCTGTAACTTTATGACCTGGTAACCTCCAACAAGTGGCATGCATTGGCTTATTGGCAAAGTTCGGACTTCCTGGCTTATAACAAAAAATAAAAATCACACTATCTAATTCAAGAGTTGTGTACTGAACATAGTTATTCAGAGTGAAAAGTTAACATTGCTTTAACATCGTCTTCTTCTCTGATTCTTTAAAGATGCAGTTGAATCATTTGTTTTGTTTTTTTCCAAGGTTGTTTAATAATACACTATACAATGTCAGGTTAAAAGCAGGAATTAGATGCATAAGCCTGAATTTTTCATGGTGAAACCAAACAAAGAATTAGACACAGAGGCTCAAATACATACATTTAGAGAGCTGCACCCAGACCCAAAACAATGCAGCCATCAATAAGTATATGAACATTTTCTAACCGGTTCTTTGGATATTTGATCACACTCTCTTTGGCAGGATTTTATACTTCCTCTTTTTTTTGTTGTTTTTAACTGGCAGGTGTCAAGGCACTAATTCTGCCCATAAAGAAATCCCAAATCTTGTTGATGGATTGAAGTTGGGGCATTAGTGAAGCTATTCCAGAAACCTGTCTGAGGATTTTGGATCATATAAATCTATTTGGGTTCTGACTCTCTGAACCAAACCCCTAAAGTGCTTAGGATGTTCCAAGAAACCAATGAAGCACAAACACTCAAGCTTTAATTAATTAGAAACTGCTGAAACACCAGAATTAAATGTCAACAGTGAAGAGAGTTTTATAACATAGACTGAGAGGTAACTGACCAACAAGTAAGCTCCCGCTAATTAATACCTTTCATGGCCAGAGCAGATTACAGAAAAAAAGCCATTTGGCCAAACTCCCAAGGAGCAAAGATGATACTTTTAAATAAACCCATAAGGATAATGCTTTTAGACTCTTTCAGTGTTGCAGCATAATATGTAAATGGATCGAGCAATAATACTCTGAAATCTTAACAAAAAACTGACACTATGTACGGAGTCATTTTTTGTGTAAATATAACCAGTTTAGACATTAATACCTGAAAATACGGAACAGAAATCTTGAAATTAGAGATGCACTGATCTATTTCTTTCCAATCCAATTTCGATTCAGATACATGGCCCAAGCAATCCGATACCGATCTGATACTACTGTTGGATTGCATACCTTGTCATGTGAGTAAGGGCACCACAAATAATGTTTTTTTTTTAGCATTTTAAAAAAAGGTGACAAATTTACACAGATATAAATCATCACTATAATTATAAAACTGAATTCACTAGATGTAACTGTCTTGTGTATGATATAAAAATAAAGAGATGACTTGATCAGAACGTTGGATCAGTGTCATTCATCTGATATTCGATTCAGAAAATAGCAGAGCTGATATCCTGAGGTTGTGTTGAACTTTATAGGGTCTATATATTGTTTAGTGATATAAAAATGTAAAAAAAAATAAAATAAAAAATTCAACACAAACAATGATGTCTACAGTCAAGGTATGGTCACAGTATGAAGCGCCTGAGGGATATTTGATCAAATATTAGCTTTGCATGTATGACTTTGATTCTGTGGGGATTAAAGAACATCCATAAGAAAATCCACCCTGTGCACCAAATTCCTGTTTTCAACGCTTGTTAAAGACACTGTATGTTGTAATATCAAGCAATCCTAAAAAGACACCCAAAACTAAAAAAATCCAAATTCATGCCCTGAATAAATCCAGATTTTTTTCTGCTGTTAGCTTTTGTGTTATTTGACTTTTTTGTTTTGTTTTATTCTCCCGTTCCCCCCCCCCCTTTTTTTATAAGAATATAAAAGTTAACCACATACGCTTTAGTTCTGGTTTCCAATCTCCTAATTGCTCACTCTGATTTCACTACACTGGACTGGTGGTCCTGTTTTAAATCATAGTTTTGAACTTTGACCCGATTTACTGCTCTTATTTGGTCCTAGTTAGGTATAAGATACGTTTACATCTCAGCTTTAATTTCCTGGAGGGGCCATATCCACTGTTAACAATCCTGGACACGGGAAAATAAGATTTTTTTTGTTTGGCTGTGAATTTGTTTTTAAACAACATCCATTAAAAAAAAAGCTTCAGTTTTTGTTTTTACTTAAATCTTCATTTTTACAAACATGCTCAGAACAAGAAGAATCATACTAAGGTTGTAACTGTGAACATTGTGTCTTCCTCCCTAAAACAGCCCAGTCTGTCGCGACATTTTATCTGATCAATCCATCCCTGCTTTTCCTGTTTCACCTGAAAATCAAAATGTGAAGCATGTCACCAGTAAAACCCCTCAAGAGAAAAAGGAGATATGAGGAATTCTAAGTGGTTTTCCAAGAAATGGATCACTTAAGGTGCTACAAGACCACACAGATTTCAAAGTTTAAATCATGAATAAACATCTTATTCGTGGGGCTGCAAGGAGATGACTGAAACTAGAGGCTAGAGAAGAGCACTGAGTTTGTAGATCAATTCAAATAGAAATCTCTTGCTGTGCAGATTAATCTACACTAACAGATGAATAAATAGTTGAAAATATTTTCATATCTTTACCCGACTGTTTCTTTATTCATTTTAGCCGTCCATTTTTCAGAGGAGTGGAATTATTTTAGCTTGCTTAATCCCCAACCCTGAAATATTCCAACAATAAAAAACAGCTAAAAGAATGAAACAGCACGTTGTCAGCACTTAAATCTTCAAACTGGGCCATTTGGTGCTTTATTGGTAGTAAATAGTCTATTGTTTTAAGTTTAGCACCAACTAGGTGAATCCAAAGAGCCATTAGCTGAAACTCTGCATGCATTGCTCAGGCCGGTTTCAGGAGAAACTGGGCTGATAATGAGCTTCTTGTATGGGACTTACTAAGACTGAATACAACCCAACTAACCCCAATTAAACTAACTTTCTAACCCACACTGGCCCCATATGTAAATGCTGGCAGGGACAGTACGTGGACAACTAAATGATTTAACCTCCATATCCTGTTTTAGGTCTTTGCTGGATTCCCCCCTTTTCTTTAAAAATAAAATAATCAGATACTTTATATGTGCTGTAAATAGTGATTTGTAGATCTGGAAGTGCTTGTGTATCCTAAGTTTGTTTGTCTAATAAAAAAAAATATATTGAAAGCATGATGTACACAGACTGCTGTTATGGTTAGATAAAAAGGGTTAAAGTAAAACAGAAAGGAAACACAAAAGGTCCCATCCTGCAGATCTATATGCAGATGGTCTTACCTAACAATAGGGGGTTGTTAGTGCCGTAGTTAGCCGAGCTTATGGAGAAAAATCTTTGATCACTTGCAAGAAATTGTAAATTGGTGGAAAATGGACCTGCCACAGACTACAAAAACATGCAATGTGTGTAATGTACTCTGCCCCCTGTGATGCACCAAAATAAAATCCAGTGCAGCAATTATCAAAGACTCGCAGCTGTAATTGCAGCAAAAGGGGATTCTACAAATATCAGTGCAGGAATCCTGAATTCAAATATCTGTTATTGTTTTTTGAAATCCTGTATACTTTTATTTTCTCTGCACAATTACACTTAATTATGATGAACTTTATTCAAAAAGAAATAGAGGTTATTCTAGGTAAAACCGGTGCAGCCATGATTGTTTTGCTGCAGCTTTCCTCCTCTGGTTGATGTGGTGACATCATACATGTCACTGCATTTCAGTGGTCCGAAATATTTCTGTATGAGAAAAAGTTTTCGGGTGTAAAAACTTTTGTGAGGCATTATATAGCAGGCACCAGTGATTGAGTTTCCTATCTAGCTTCTACACTACAATAATGCTTTTAAGCCTTATTTTCATTAGCCTTGCTGTAATGACAGGGCAAATCATCCTGCTTCTCCACATCTCCTAATTAGTTTAAGAATAATTAACTTTGATCTAGATCTCTATAATTTAAAGGAAGTCTTTGAAGAAAAGGTGAAGTAGGCAGCTAAAGGCAGCCCGGTATGTTAATATGTCATATATTGATCTGCGCAGACACTTCATTCAAACACTCTGACCATTTCTTTTCTATAACAATTTATCCAAATGTATGCCTATAGTGCATACTAAATTCAGTCCCCCTCCTTCCCAAAGTTTTTTTTGGTTATATTTGCCGGAAAACAAGTTTGAAATCCTCCTGTCTCATTTTCTATCTTGAAGATCATACTGGTTCGGCTTTCACCAAAGTGCTTCACATTTTGAATTTCAGGGAGAATTAACAAAGCCAAAAAAATAGAATAAAAATAAATCTAGTCATATGTGCATGCAGACAGGATAAAATGATTTTTAAGAAAAGGAAGCGTCCTCAATTTCTGTTTTTACATAAAGTCTTAAAATATGAAAAAGCAGAAAAGTGCTTCTAGAACAAATGCCAAATCTTTCAAAGGTTCACAGTATATTGAAGCAAAGGTACGTCAAGTATGTCAACATAGGATGTTCTCTAACAATAAACAGAAAGAAACAAAAAGCAGATGGAAGTATTTTATAAAACAGTGACTGACAAGAGGCAAACAATAATACCAGTCAAAGATTTGTATCATGAAGGGTGTAGAAACACAAACATATGCTGCTAACATATAAAAAAAAAGGGGAGGGGGGGTTGACAAATATAGGCTCACTCTAGACATACAAGCTTACTTATACACTCTAACTCATTCATAAACACGAACAATTGATATGCCTCAACTGAAGGTTGATTAGTGATTCACTAATAATTATAATTGGAATTATATAGATTATAAAGATCAATGTTGCACAAAGGAATGTAAGATATTGTCTGTAATAAGTGATGCACATTTTGACAAAAAATACTTGAAGGTGTTGCAAAAAGATGGTTTTACTCAAGAGTGCTGTTAGGTAAACATGTCAAGTAATATTGCTCAGACATATTGCAGAAGTCTAAGGTTGTACGGGAACATGTAACTGCTGAATGTTATGTAATAGATCATGTAAGTTGAAGCAGTCGTTGTCCGTCTTTAGGATTGTTGGCGGACTGATGCAACTCACTGTTGAGTGTTGAGGTCACTTTGAAGTGCTTCATTTTCCTGTTGCATCCCACCGAGAGTTAGCTGTGGAAATAAAAGGCCTTACTCTTGTTAAGTCAGTCTGCTGTAGTTCACGTTATGCCCTAGAAGAACTTCTAGAAAGTCCCATCAGCGCTGGAACTTTGTGTTAAATAACTCATCAAGGTTTCTGAGACTATCTCTCAGAGTGAACCGCTGACCTTCAGCGCTTTTCCTACCATCATTTCAGTGCCTCAATTTTGCAGCTGTGATCCTGGGGAACCAAACATCCAAAACATCCGTCATCCTGGATAAATTATTCATAACAGAGCTGCCACGGAGACGGCAGGACTGATGCATTTGTTTTGCTTGTCCCATCACTTCCCCTCCGCATGCCGCTCAACGTTTCAGAGACTCTTATATGTGGTGCACAACGGGGACAATAGGGTGACACCGCCTCCCCTGCTGCTTTTCTCCTCTCCTCTCAAACAAAACTTTCAACATGATAACCCACACTGATCTGCTTAATCTAATACCAGTTTGTTTATTTCAGCTGCAGACGGTGCATTAGGGTTTCCTGTAGATCTGGGACTTGTTTACGGGGACGGATCTGCATTTTTTTTGCCAGCTTTGTTGCCGTTGAAACTAGAGATCAGCTGCAGAACTTCCTGTGGGAGGGATGTGATGCAGCTCCTTTCCTGCCGTTACCAGCACAACATTCACGGCAAAACAGACATTGGTTTAACATGTTGCGACATTCATGAAGCTGAACTATGTAAGGTGTGGCCACATTAAACTTCATGTCAGAGCGAGTTGGTGCTTGCTTTTTTGACACAGACACACTCGGAATAAAGACCATGATTCATTCTCTCCTGTGTTAAAGAATATCCACAAAACTACGCAGGATGTATTAGTAAATGGAAAAGAAAAAATGCAAAATAAATTTTATGAGACATGTAGCATTCAACACTAATTAAAAGCCTTGTCCTGTAGGAAGGTTTGACTTTATATGATTGTTGACAGTTTCAGGGAAACCCTGATGAGTCAGAAAGCAGACTCTCTTCCCTGAGGACTTAAGTGCTTAAGAATTTGAATTTTAGAATGCAAACTATGTTACTACTTGGAAAAAAAATAAAGAAAACAAGTAAATACCATCTTTGACTAACTATTACTACGATGTATTGTCCTGCTTCAAGGGCGGGGTTGCGGCTTTGCTTAATGATGGTGATTTCCTCATTTTGTATAAATTGAGATTGACACAAAAATAGGTTCTATTTTACACTCTCTGTGTAGAAATCCACTCAGTTTGTTAAAATGATGCCAAGAGTTTTCAGGAGGCTCACTGAGAAACAGACACAGATTCAACATTGGCTCAGAGGGGGACCTTTCAAACTGTTTTCCAACCCTGGAAACAATGAAAGGGAACAGAGCCGGAAAGCTGTCAGGATGCATAAAACCGTCAGCAGGTTTATATGTCATAACATAGCGCCTTGAAAAAGTATTCAAATCCCTGTGAGCTTTTTTTTCTTTTTTTACCGTTTTACATTTTTATCATGGAAGCTGTAGTCTGTTATATCAGAATATAAAGTGATAGATCAACAAAATACTGCATATTTTAATAATCAAATAAAATGATTACATAGAAAAAGGCAGATCCACCTTTTTATTCAAATTATATGTACAAGAATTGTGGGCTGGCTCCACTAGCTTTCCAGATTTAGAAACTGAGAATGTCTCCCTCCAAAGTCTCAATTAGGCTTGGATTTGGACTTTGACTAGACCGTTGAAGTCCATTAATATGCTGTCATATCAGCCATGGAATGATCCAAACCAACAGGTTTTCCTGATGATTCCTGTTCATTTTCCCATCAACTCTGACCAGCTTCCCTGTATTTGGTAAACAAAAATCAGGCTGATGCACTTCATAATCTACAGTTAATTTGTGTTGCTCTATGCCATGAACACCCCAGTAAAATCCACAGAACCTGACAGCTGGGATCAAGCGTGGAAAATTTCAAGAGGATGAACACTTTTTTAAGGTGAAAAAAGGAAATATCTTTTTACATTTTAAAACATGTTGTGACATCAACCTTCAGGAATCTGCTGATTATTTAATAAACAATCATGTCAGCTGCTGAATTGAATTGTGTGAAGTTGGGTGTGTCTTCCTTTTTCACGTCAACTAGAGTTAGAGGAACACTCGCTGAAATTTTTCCACTTTCTTACTCAACACCAGGTGCTCTCAGCGAAGAGGGAATGGGACATCATGCTGTTGCAGGCCTGCCTCTGTGAGGACAGAAAGCTGTGTTTTTCCTCTGAGCTGATGAGAATGAAACTCCTGGAGGGCGGGTCTAGTACTTTTCCCCACCTTGTCATGCCAGCTCTTTGGCTTGCCTCATCTTCAGGGTGAGTCAATTTAAGGGTTTGGGGCTTTAAAAGAAGCTGCACTAGAACCCGAAGGCTTACCTGGCAGTGAATCCTCTCCTCAAGGTGAGTTTTTCTTTTACTATTCTGGCAAGGTTAATTTAAATGATGAACTGCTCAGGAAGGGTTCAGCAAGTTCATAAATGGTGCCTCGCTGCAAATTACCTCAACTTTTTACTTGTTACTTAATCTTTGAAACAGAATTGCCATTTAATTTTAACTGATGATGATTGCTTATAATATTTATAACAAAATTATCGGTGTCATTTTACTCGCTAGTTGCCAAATTATAAATGAAAGAAGAGAGGATGTGAAATATGACTTGATAGACTGACATGACCATCATTAATCACAGGGACTGGCTTCCTAAAAGCATCTCCGGACTTCATTCCTTCCCAGATGCCAGACAAAATAAATATAAAATGTGGATCAAAATTAAAACATTAGGCTAATCCAATTCTGCTAAGGACATGCAGATTCAGAACAGACCACCCCATAGTAGAGGAAACAGTCACAACTAACACGAACAACCCATCAACTTGTAAAATGTCACTAAGGACGTTGTCCTTCTATTTCCATATTAATAAGGCAGCAACCATGGGCAAAAGATATGAATACCACAACCAATTGATGCTTTATTGTCTTTTATCATTATATCTCATTTAAAAGCATTGGAATAACAAATTTCAACACACATGTTGGGACATTAGATTCTGGTAGTGCGATAGAACAATGCAGGCAGGTTGTGACGTACAGGCAAAGTCTTTCGTAATATATGCTGCAGTAATGAAGGTGTGCTAACCGTGTGGTGGGAATGTGGGGATGCTGTTGTAATGTTTGACTCACCTCAGAGCTTCAGTCACTATTAATTCTTTTTACAGGCATATTTTTACATACATTAAACCCTATTTGCATCTTGTTCAAATTATGCACCATGTTTTATAGGATGCTTTTTGTTGTAGCAATTTTACAGCTTTTGTTTTATTTTACAGACTCTTCTGAACAGCACCGTAGCAGACATAAAATGGAGGACCCATGGCAAAAGGCTTATGACTTTGCAGTTGCGGTGGCAAAAAAGGCAGGAGAGGTACAGCTTCTTTCTTACTACTTCTCTTCAAATACAGCAACAATAAATGCTCTACATTGTTTTAGTACAGGGTGCATTATGGGTAATTCTGTTCTGTTAATAATCTGTACAATTAGGAAATTCGAAAAGCTGGCGAGAGTGAAATAAGAGTCATGACCAAGAGTTCCACTGTAGACCTTGTCACCAAGACTGATGAAAGAGTGGAGAAAATCATCATTGGGTCTTTAAAGGAGGAATTTGGAGAAGGCACCCACTGGTGAGCAATACCTAGAGATGTTTATTGGTATAAAAAAAGGCTTCAAACTAAAATATAAGATCCTTCATTTAACATCAGCCCCCCTGAATTCTCTGTGTTGCAGTTTTATTGGGGAGGAGTCTGTTGCAAAGGGTGAGCCGTGCATCTTGACTGACAAACCAACTTGGATCATCGACCCAGTAGATGGCACCACTAACTTTGTGCATGGGTAAGAGGCCAGTTATGAACTTTTTCTATAGTATGAAAGCTTTTATTTTGCAATTATTCTCTGTAAAAGCACAAATTTGACAATAAAACATAAGAGATTAAAGTTGAAATTAACTAATAAGTAGTTTTTCTTTCAAATTGATAACAATTTAGATGTGTATATGTTTTTGAAATGAGGTAAAACTTAATTTTTTACCTTTTACTCTTAGTCATACTTTTATCAGATTACCTTTTTATACAAGGAGAAAAAAAAACATCAATGAAGGAAGATGGTCGGTAAAGAAATAGAAAACCTTGTATTTTGTCTTTTGTATTTCACAAAGGCAATTGTGGAAAGCAGTTAAAAGGTTAGGAATGGTCAAATTCCATTTCTTTTGTTCATAGAAAGAAAAAAAATCCATGTAATTAACTAAACACAAGAATATATCGTTTAAAAGGCCAGGCAGAATGATAAAAGACAATCTGCTTTTTACTTTCAGATTCCCATTTGTAGCAGTTTCTATAGCCTTTGCTGTCAACAAACAGGTAAGTTAAAAAACTAAACAAAATAAAAAAAAAAAAACTAAACTAAATAACATTTGATGTCAAACTTAATATTAATTTTGTATCTAGTTGGAGTTTGGTGTGGTGTACAGCTGCTTGGAGGACAAAATGTACAAAGCAAGGAAAGGAAAGGGGGCATTCTGCAATGATGAAGCCATTCAAGTGTCTGATGTAAAAGGTAAAATTATAATTCATATTTAATTATTTAAAGTTGCCTTCTACTTGGCAAACAACGTATAAAACACATTTTATTTTTTTTTTGTTTTAGATATCCACAAGTCCATTATCATTTCTGAGCATGGAACTGATAGGAGTCCAGAGAAAGTGACCAAAATCTTTTCCACTATGCAAAAGATCCTCTGCATCCCAGTTCATGGGTAAGTTAGATACATATATGTAATTTGGTATAATCTAAAGACAGGAATCCCCTGATAACATTGAATCAAAGACCCACATTTACCATATAAAATATAGCTACTCAGTACAATCTCTGCAGTTTCTATGCAATACAACAATGGACCAAAGAACAGGTCTATTTAAACCTGATCTGACCTGACCTGAGTCAACAGTAAAACCAAGAAATCATCAATAAAACTTATCAAGGAAAAGAATGAATGTAATATCTGTACACAATGTGAAATGAGTGGTTTGACATTTATGCTTCTGAATTGTTAGATTCAAACTATTCTAACTTTACATTCATCTATTTGGCAATACAAATATGTCAGTGAAGATGAACTGTGGAGGGTGATTTTAAACTACAAATGTATTTTTCTTCTTTAATAGTCCAAGCAAAGTCATATGGCATCATTTTTAAAATCCTTTTTGGCAGTGTTATTAGTTCAAAATAAGTAGACCATTCATGACTTTAAAATGAACCAAAATGATAAAAAATACTGTTCCTTTATCATATAAGGGCTTAAGAAAAGAAGAAATATATAAATTATAATCTATATCATAAATCCATTTCGGTCAACCATTATTGTCAACTGATCAGGTTATCATCAAACTCTGTTGCTCATATGGATAAAGGTCTGTTTTGCTTTTCTCTTTTAGTTTTCCAACATTGTGCATACAGATCCGAAATCAAATCATGTTATTTATATTGAGGCAATTTACAACACATGTAATATCGGGGCACTTTACTGAGTCAATTCAATGATTTGCTTCTTTTTGTTTGTCTGCTTCTGTCTCCTTGAACCTCAGTCGGCCTCAGCAGATAGCCGCTCACACTGAGCCTGGTTCTGCTGCTGGTTTCTTCCTGTTATAGGGAAGTTTTTCCTCTCCACTGTTGCTGCATGCATGCTTGGTGTGAGGGGTTTTTCTTAGATAGAAAACTTTTGGCCAGTCTGACAATGTGATTTGATTGAATTGTCTTTGTAAAGAGCCTTGGGATGACATGGGTTGTAGCTTGGCGCTATATAAATAAACTGAACTGAATTGAAATCATACAGATACATACAGAAGGATAGAAAACATATTGATTCAAGTCACACAATTGCAGGATTCACTCCTCCTGGATGAGTGTGTATAGTGTAGCAGTAGAGTTTGCAGCAAACCCCTATACCACTCAAGAATGTAGTGACAGTGGGAAGGAAAACTCCCCCTTAACAGGAAGAAAACATTTTTTAATATCTTTGTCTATGTTAGGCCATAAACTAGCACTTCAAAGTATTTTTTTTCAACTGTTATCAAAACTTTACATAGTATGCATTCAGTAAATGTTTATTAAAATTGAAAGTCTATATACGTTAAATGATAAGCTACACAACCACTAATTCATAATCTTGATAAAGAATACGAACTGTTTATCTAGTTCTTATCAGGTAACTGGTTATCAATATATTCTTTAAAATAGAAACAGCTGACAAAAGTAATAAAGTAACTCTAACAATGTAAATTAAAGTTAAGGTTGTGTGAAAGGCTAATTGGATTAAGCTAGCTAGCATTTGCTGCTATTTTTCCCTATAAATTATATCAGAATTAATGTTTTATTGTTAAGATATTTAAAAGAAAGTAATAAGCTTGAATAAAAGAGACAATGAAATAATAAAAGCTTAACAAAAATGAAGATGTTTATAAAAAAATATTACAGGGAACTATGATCCCCATTAGCTTAAACGCTACATGCACACACTCAAACTTACATATACGTTTATCTTTCATTAGATCAATCATTATCTTGTTACTTTTTCACATAAGCCTTTAGCTTAGTAATGATTGTTGTTTTACTTCTTATAGTTAATTTAATTATTTTTCTTCTCTTCTGTCTTGACAAGGCTCCGAGGGTCAGGAACAGCCGCTACTAACATGTGTCTAGTGGCGACTGGAGCAGTGGAGGCCTTCTTTGAAATTGGGATCCACTGCTGGGATATTGCAGCTGGAGCAGTTATAGTCCAAGAAGCTGGAGGAATCCTTCTGGATGTTGATGGTATGTTTATTTTTTACGATCTTCTTTCAAAACAATGGTTTAAATGTTGAAGATTTTTAATTGATAATCCCAGTGCAGCACTACTTAACAATAGCTTTGTATTACATATAGGAGGACCATTTGATTTAATGTCTCGAAGGATGGTCTCAGCAAACAACGACGTCATTGCCAAACGAATCATCAAAGAAATTGAAATATTTCCATCGACAAGGGATGACGCACCAATTGAGAAAAAATGAGAAGACTCGCTTGGCTATTCTGAATTTCCATAAGGACTTGAAAATAAAAACAAGAACATAAAAAAAAACTATTTTTAATACATGTTTAAATTAAGTTACTGTGCTATAATCATCCCCGATTGTCTAAGTGGGATTTGTTAGCAGCACAATTTGCCCATTGTTCTACTAACCATTTCAAGCTTGTATTGAACTTGATTGCCTCTGTTATGTGTCTTTCAAATTGTTTATTTAAAAGAAAAGTGTTTACTATTTTGCTTTTTACAATTATATAATTGACCCCTTTTCTGTCAGTGGCCAGGTATGCATGCATTTGCTTTGAAAATAAAACCTTTAATTAGCTATTATGTCCACAATTTTTTGCTGGTTAAGTTTAAGCCTTATTATCAAAACTCTCTCCAAGACTCTTCTTAAGAAATGAACTGGTGTTATACTGATTTGAAAATCAGCAAATGCTGTATTTCTGAGTTGTCATTCATAGGGTAATTGTATGGAATAAATCAGCCAACTTCTGTCAGTTCTCAAAAAAAAAAAAAATAAATAAATAAATAAAAACCCCCCCAAAACCCAACGTTGCTTGCGTCTTTTCATATCACTTCCTAGGCCAACCACTAGAGGTCAATAATACATCAGAAATTACAGTTTCTTGAAGCAAGTTTTTTCAAGTTACGTTATCTTTTTTTCAACTTACATTCCTATATACTTTACTGTTTTCATGAGTGTCTTGAGTGTTTTCACAATGTCCTTCACAAACACATTTTCTAACCTATAAAACAGCAATCAAACACTTAAGATCATTCATAATATCTATTAAACCATTACATTTCTTTCTGGTAACTCCAGAAAGAACAATAGTGTTTGGCCACAACAGGGAGGAGATGGAGGTGAGAGCTAGGAATAGCAGCTGCAGTCGTAAATAAAACAAGATAAACAATGAGAGACGGTAGCAGATACAATAAAAATGACAGTAGGAGGTCGAGTAGAAGGCTGTGGGGGTGATGAGCTTTGGAACATGCTTACATTGCTGCCTTTTAAACAGTGATGAGATCTACAAGGATTCGGTGCCTATGTTGCTCATGTGGATTTTAAGATGTTGAAATGTTAGTTACAGATTGTCTCATAATGTGTAATATGAGACTCCTTGTTTCTAATAAAAAGAATAATAGTCACCTGTCATAGATGTGAGTTTTGTTTTTTAATTTAATTTCATCAACAGATGACAGATTTTCACTTCTAAGGAGGTAAACAAATGCACTAGATGTCAATACTGCTAATTAATTGAATTCTAGCAAAAGGATTCATAGACATCTGTAAGTTTTTTCACAGAGTCACATTATGACCTTAAACATAAATGAGTTTGATTCTATTTTTATATGTTAAAGCAACACAAAGTAAAGCATTGTTGTTACTTTTAAAAAATACTTTAGAATAGAAATGATAAAAAAGACCTTTTAATTTATTTCAGCCCACCTCAATTCTAAAACCAGCTTTGCACATATAGATGCTGCAACTTTTGTACATTCTTTTTTCCACAAATAGTTCAAACTTAGTCAAATTGTATTGATAGAATGCACCTGGAAACAGATGTATTTAAGTCTTACTGCATAATATGTATAAGACTTATGACTGAACTTTGGACCAAAATAACTTTGATCTAAACTGGATTTGCATCATGAATCGAGTAGCAAATATCATTGCTTTGCTAGATTTGTGATGACAGATGAATGAGGGTTAATAGCAGAGGGTGGCAATCCAGATCCATAAAGTAAAAAACCTGCTTAGTTTTCCATCATCTTGTTGCCCTTACTGGGTCTCATTCCCAGTCTGCTCCTAAATAGTTTAAATCAGGGAGGAAACTTAAGCTAAAGCAGGATTGCATCAGCGATCGCCATATTAAGAGCTATCTGAATAGTAAGGAAGGAGTTAGGAAGAGGAAGCAGGATGCTTCCTATTAATAGGTCATTTAGCAAAGGGGTCTCCCTATGTGCCTATGTGCTACATAGGATCTATAAGGTTGCTTGCAATCTTCTGTATAAAAGGACATATAGACCAAGCCCACCTCACAGATTTGAACAAACGTACATTATTTTGTGACATATAATCTGTGGGACATGAATGAACTCACCTTTGTATGAGTTGGGTTTTAAAACGTAGAGCTTCAGCTGTTATCTACATTTTTTTAACTTTTGTTTTGCTGTAGTCCTAATTTGACTTTCATCATCCATGTGCGTTTCCATCATTTAATGATGTCCGTAATGATGGATGTTGATTTAGCACAGCAGACTGGATTCTCTTTCCTACCCTGGATAGTGTTCTTACTGTTGACCCTCAAAAGGTAAAATATCAGGAATTTGGAACAGGAGTTGGTATCAGCCCCGCTTATTGGTGTAGAGGTGGAAATCCAAATAGTTGGAATAAATATCAGTAGAGTTTTTTTAATTTCTTTGCCGGGAATTTTAAAAAGCTAGTATCACAATTTCTTGTTTACCTCATATTATGCAGCTCCTATCTAAACCTTTTACTCTGGTTGTATGTTTACGGTCATTTTCCTGCTGGAAGGTGAACTTTGGCGATAGTCTGAGTGTGTATTTATAGCTACCAACAGAGTTTCTTCAAGGACTGCCATGTATTTCATTTATCTTAACATTGTTCACACAGCAGTCATGCTGTGTGAACAAAGCACCACACAGCATGACTGTACCACCATCATGTTTCACTGCGTGTTCAGAGTGCTAGGGTTTCTTTCTGTTCTATGTAGCAAAAAAAAAGGCTTTATAGAAAGTCCACATTGCTGTATCCCCTGCAGGATTGCTGGGAACTTCAAAGGACAATTTTCTTACTATTTCAATTTTTGAAAGACAAATTGAACACTACTCTGTAAGATTCCTCTAGCATTAATTATTGTTTTAAAACCTAACTGCTTAAAATTCTTCACAACTTTCTCCTTGACCTGTCTGTGATGCTTCATGGTCGTTAGAGTCTTGTTTTCACTAAGGCCTTTACCAAGCATCTGGATTTACAGAGTGTTTAGTAATTTGGTGACTTCCAGTACAAAGTGTTTGCTCTCGATTTTATTTTAGTGGTATTGCGCTAAAGGCGGATACATATGGTCATAGTAGCACCTTGAGTACAATATTTACTGTACCTAAAAAGACATTTTTCTAAACAATAACATCAGAGCTTAAAGAAACAGGAACAATAATCAGATTTTTGTTACTGCAGTATTGATTCCCTTGCAAATAAGCAGAGAAAAGGCAGTGAATGATTTATAATTCAGTGTAGTATAGCTGTAAGCAATTACACAGACATTAAAAAGTCTGATGCCATTCATCAACGTCAACGGACCCTTCAACGTCTAATTGGTGTGTGTGGAAAGATAATGAGTTATCGACAATTACATAATGGTGTATTTGTCAATAAGTATAAGAAGTATAAGTTGTTCTTAGAATAATTAGGAATATGATATGCATTATTGCTCTGTCGGTTCGTGAGTGCCCCAATACAAACATATGAATATATATATGAATATAAATATATGAATACATATATGTACGTGTGTGTGTGGGTGTGTGTGTGTGTGTGTTGATATTCTCAAAATGTTCCATAACGGCATCATTAGAAGCAGTTTCACAGCAGAACTTTCATTATAAATGTTCATATAGAAGAGGGAGTATTAGTATGTCAAAGGCAAGAAGGCAAATTTCAAAGAACATTCATACATCTCAATGTATTTCTGTTTTCAAGAAAGCATATTTATGTCATTATATACTTTTCTCAAATGAAACTGGCACAGTTTCTTACACCCACATTGCCAATTTGTTGTCTTATTTTCATTTCATACTCAGAAATAGGCTTTTGTGTATCCATGTACTAAATCACTACGTATCGCTTTAGATAATTAAGTTAAATAATTCTTTTGACAGAACTGACTGTAAAATGCCTTGACGTAACACATGTGGTGAATTAACTCT
The DNA here is from genome assembly GCA_034780135.1 of Jordanella pulchra. NCBI lineage: Eukaryota > Metazoa > Chordata > Actinopteri > Cyprinodontiformes > Cyprinodontidae > Jordanella > Jordanella pulchra. The sequence continues at coordinate 17,577 of JAUZNJ010007733.1, forward strand.
ATATGTATACAATTAAACTGAATTAAAAAAGAAACATAACAGAAATAAATTATAATTTTTTATAATTAATTTTTTCTGAATACATATTTAAGTGTAGTAGATTTGTGATTTCACAGTATTTCTAAATTGTATAATAAATCCTGAACGTATTTTCTTTCTAGGAGACTCTACCAAGTCATACCTGCACACCCAGACGTCACCTGGATCTATCTCTGCCAGTCTCCTCCTGCTCCCTAAGTTTCCTGAACAGCCAACAGGATCCATATCTCTTCTTTATAAGCTGCTTCATCAGGGTCATGTCTCTGCTTCTAACCAGCCTACCTCTTTTTAATTTAGCTTCCTTCCTCCTTCATTTTCCAGTCCATCACCAGTGTCCAAGACCCCTCTGATTTAATTAATCCAACCATATTATCATCAGCAGCAACACTCCGTTCTGTGTTTTCTACCGCGGTCTGTGCTCCAAAAACATTTATATTATTTCATGTCAAAAAACTCTCTAATTGCCTCTTAATCTCTTTGTGTGTCTCCTCATGTTCAAATCCCCTACATTTGACAAAATATATGTACTAGACAGTTATTTTACCTATTTAATAGTGAATAAATATATGTTGTTTGCAAAATAATAAAAAAAATATTTTCTCTAACTAAGATCACAATTTCTATAAAAAAATTTTAGAAGGTAGCAGACTTGTATTGTTGGCATCCTGGGGGATGAACTTCTCAAGTTTTGTAGCCTCTACAGCTTTTACAGAGATGATAAAGCATAAGGACCTTAGAAGGAGCATAGTGTGGACAAACAAGAAGTGGTTTAATTAATGAATGTCTTTGTTTTTAAAAATAATATTGGAATTCCATGTTAACCTAAGAATGATCAGCCTCAGTCTAAACTCTTTCACTGTTCCTCTCTTTACAGTCATTATCCTGCTAACCACCATCTGTCTTCATGCAGAAGAAAACCCATGTTGTTGATACCATGCTGCTTCCTTCAGCTAGAAGTAGAAATAAATAAAATAAGGTTTTATTTTAATTCTACATCTCTGTTATAGGTAATATGACATACATTCTTTATTAAATCTGTACTCCGGGGAGTTTTGATCCCAAATAATCCCCTGACTTTTCTGTACAAATTATGATGAGTGGTGATCAATATTCAGGCTGCCTTAAATGTCGTTTGACTAATTTCACTCGCTGCTCAAACATTGGGGACAACAGGAAAAAAAAGGGGTGGGGTATTATTTGTCTTACACTGTACAGAACCAAGACAAGACAGACACTTCAGTGTCCAGATCACGTTTTAATATATTACAAAGGCTGCTTACTTGAAAACAGATTTCCCAGAGGAGAGTCTGCCGGCCTATATTAAAGCTATGGAGACATTGTCATGTTGACATGACATTTTCTGCTCTACATGTAATATATATTTAACAGTGTTCCATATTTACCTCTGACATAACTGAGCCACAAGGGAAATAGCATTTTAAAGTATATTTTGGAAATATATTGATTTTGGATACAAGGTTACATCTGGAGTGCTAAGGCTAGAAGTGGTAAATGTGCACCAAGAAAAGATTATGGCTAATTTGTTGTAAGAATTGTATTTTAAACCTCTAAGAATCAGTAGACATGTAGACTCAACACTCTTATTGCAGCAAAAATTGGTTGTGCAGTTAACAGGCACCCTAGGATAAACCTGCAGATAATCTCTGTCTAAATATGCTCCAAACATATTCCTGGCCACTTTTGGATTAGCAGTGGTTCCATAATCCAAACACTATCTAACATGTTAGGATGATAAAGTATAGAATGAGGCACAGACCAAACCTAATCCAAATAATTAATGTGATGCTCGACATAAGTGGACGAAATATGACAAGGCCGGCAGAAACTATGACATATCTGGGCTCTCTTCATCTCCTCATTATTCAAAAACCAGTGCTCCAGAAAGAACAGCATTCATACCTCAAGACACACCCACAACAGCAAGTGGACATGCTGTAACTTTAACAGTGCCACTTTATGAATATGCTAATCTAGTATCATAGTTGTTCTTTTGAGAAAAAAAAAAACATATTTTGACCTACTTTGATTTTTCAAGCTTGTCATCTTCTTCTTTTCCTGTTTTTTACTTTTTCAACTTTTGTTTAAATTTGTGGATAAATGACAGGGGCAGTGTAAGTTTTTTTTGTTTAAGTTTTCATTCGCCATAACACAATGTATTAGAAACTGAAGCAAGAGAATAAAAAAATCCTAGACCACCATATAAAATACTCATAGTTCTGGTTAGAAGTCAACAAATGGGCATTGGGTCTAAAAATGTGGGGCTTTTATTTCCACAGTGACACAACCAAAACACAAAAAATAACTTTAAAAACAAAAAATGTAACCATTCATTTAGAGATAAAAGATCTCCGAATCAAACTGGTCATGTGTGAAAAAGCTAACGACATCCAGGCAGCCTAACTCTCTTAGTATAGAACAAAAACTCTTTTAAAAAGAAGATTTTCAGCAACATGAAGTAGGCTAAAAGCGCTAGAAGAGCAACAAACATCTTACCCCAGTCTAAAGACATTCAAAAACCAAGGAGAAATAAGTTATGAATAAATCTTTGTATCAAAACGTTTAGAAGTACATGCCAAACAAAAGGCTTTGAACTCCAAAAACCAAAATTACCTAGAAAGTACTTCAATACCTCATTCAAGAGTAAACAAAAAAAATCCCCATCTAATTCGCCTGACTTACCTCAGGAGTGTTCATCACTCAAGAACATAAAAGAGAAAACTGGCCTCCGTGGAAGAGCATGTCTTAAATTTAGCTAAAAACATCTTGATTTTCTTCTAGATTTTTTGTTAAAATTTAATGGAAGTAAAGTAAAACAATAAAATAAAATAAATAATTAAAATAAATAAATTAGAATCAATTTTAATTGCCAAGTTTTTAAACATAATGGGTTAACTAAGGTTTTTCCACTGCTCACATCATGATGAACAATACAAGCAACAACCAAACTGTAAAAAGCACTATCAAAGGGAGAAAAGACAGGAATAAAAACAGGATTAAAGTGTTTTGTATAAGCATGCATCTTTTTTGTGAATAAAATAAAAAAGGAAGGCAGGTTGAAGTAGAGAGAAACCCTTACTTGTTTCTGACTACCAAGGCACTGATGTGTTCATTGAGTCCAATAGAGAGCGCCTGGGGAAAGAAACTGCCTATATGTAGGTTCGTGTTTGCCATTAGTGATCTGTAGTGCTTTACAGAAGGCAAGAGTTTGAATTTACTCTAAGCAGGATGTGTGGGTTTCATTGGAGATGTTTGGCCCTATTGAGCAGAGCGTGGATGGAGAAAGGTCAGCCTTAATGATCCTCTCTTCAAATTTAATAGTTTGTTACAGTTTGGACCCATCCTGATTTACACATAAGCAAAACCATACTGAGATGTATGCGGATAAAACAGACTTAATGAATAGTTTTATGCATAGCTTTTAGTGAGTAAGCCGGAAAGTTTAATTCTTGTTTTACTTAACAAAACCATATTCTACTTTATGTTTAATGCATCCCCTAGATGCCTTGTGGAAAACTTCAGACATTACTTATTTTGACAACTTTTAAATCATTCAGTTAATTCAACTTCTGAGCTCTAGATAGCATAACACTTATCAAATCTGTACTTCCTTAATTTTTCCTTCTGACTAAAACACATTCCCTTCCTGCATAACTGGACTGAGTGATGGAGGTGAAGATAATGACCAGTAACCCCTGTAAAAGGTTGTACTAAATGGGTGGCTGCAGGACGTCCAGTCTCTGTACATTATGGAAAATTTACAGTTGCCCACATGGGTAGTGCAAATGGCTTCTTAAGAAAAGTTTACAGCCAAAGTCAAAAGAAAATTCAATCTGGACGACTCTTATCAGCTTCACCCAGACAACCTGCAACGTCCCTCGTCCAAGTCTCAGCCAATCAACTCCGGGACCACGGCTCTTCTGAAGCTAATCATCTTTTAAGATCCCCTTCATTTAGCTCCTGGCCTAGCTTCCCTCCTGCATGCCAGCAAACCTTCACTAACCTCCCCCCCCATCTCACTCTGAGGCTATTCTTAGTCCCACTAACCTTTTAGCTTATTCCAACACCAGTGTCCAGGCCTGGGGGTAAGACTATTTTAATCCTCTCATAGGTTACTAATCAAAACCAATATAGATTCACAACATTAAAGTCTGCTGCCGGGGCCCGAACGTCAAGTAACTTTTTCATTCAAGTCAAATAATAATTCTAATTGCAGCTTTTCTCTGTGTGAGTCTGTCCAGGTTGAAATGAAACTAAGCAAATTTGGCGATAGTGATTAGAAGAAGGTTTTAAGAGATTAAAGTAAGACTTTTCAATGAAAGAATATCAGAGCTACTGTCAAGCATGATGATGGTATGATCATGTTGGAGATGGCTTCAATAACCAGCCAGAATTATCCCAAAAGCTGCTTCCTGTTTCTGTCAGTGATTCCTGTTCCATTTAAGCAGAAATAAGGAACAAAATACCGGACAAAAAAAATGAAATTCAGATGTTATTCATTTAGAAATAAATGATAATGTACTGCAGAAACCCATGCAAAAAAAGAAAGTAAGAAATTTATACAAAAGATGTTTCGTGGATTTTTTGCCATTTTCTAAAAAATGTTCTGGGAATAAAAATCTATTTCTTTGACAATAAAGGAGAGGTTATCAACATGTGAGCCATACCAACATGATAGCATTTATATGTCCTTGAAGTATTCCACCAAGAACAAAATGAATTAGTTTGCATTGGCTGGAAAAAGTTGAACTTGTATTTATATACTAAACAGAACAGATCTACTGAATCATTAAGTAAAAGGGAAGTATTAGGGTTATGATTTGACTCAGCATAATCCTAATATGCTTAACTCAGCTACTAAAGTGAATATGTGTATTTTCACGCTATTTCATCCGAGATGAAATGTGGTGGAGATGTTCAAGGTCTTCGCTTTGGTACGACACCCTCTCTGACAACTTGCTACTTTGACTTCTCTCTAAACTGCAGGTTTTTTCCTCTAAATTGAGACGACTCAGACTTCTGTCGACTGCTGGTGAGATGCAGACTTTCTCAAAAACAGCAAGCACCACTTCAGCACTGAATATTCCATGATTAACTGTATTAGGACAGAAGCTGTGAATGACAGTTTTGTTTGCAGTTTTATCCATCTTTATTATTTGTTTGTCTTTTTACAGCTTTCCTTTGTTTTGCATCATGCTCTTCTCACCTGTTCTTAGCTTGCTAATTGTAGCACGGATGTTGTGTGAGGTGTCTACTTAACTTTTGTTTACCAGCATCTTAAGTTGAGGCATTGCCCGAAATGCTCTATCTTGTTCCCCTGCTTGTTCTGTTCTCGCAGCACCTTTATTCTTGGTTTACTTAATTAAACCTATATCAGCTTTTTCAACTCTATTTCCTGGAAATGTGATTTTGAGCTCTTAATGCAAATAATCATAACAGCAACAGCTAATGTGATTTTACAGGTGGCCTTCAGTCAATTAGAATATATCGAAAAAGATGCAGTATTTCAGCACTTAAATTTCAAATATGTGAAACTAAACATTATATAGACTGATTACAGATTGAGACACAATATTTTAAAGATTATGGTCCATATAAAATGTAAGTAGTTTCTAATAAAAGTAGATTACACATAGTAAGACCAATAAAAGAGATCATTTTATTACAGGAGTATTGCATTATATGTCATAAATTTACAGGAAAGACTGTCAATATTGTTAAAAAGCTGCCTGTTCTGGATCCAAACATGTAAATGGAAAGTTTAATGGAAGAAAAAATTGAGGTTGAAAAGAGTGCATGGAGAACAGGAATAACTAAAGCCTTGGGTTTTTGGTTGTGAGGCAAAGTCCACTGAAGATTCACAGAGCATTGGGTCCAGCTGGAGTCATTTACTTTAAAACTCCCCAGTTTTTTTACAGAAACTAATGAAATTACTGGTTAAACACCAGTTTGACCATGTAAAAGAAATAGTTATTTTTAAAACAATATAACTGGAAATAAAGTTAACACAAACTAAAGTTATTCCTGTGTTTCCATTACAAAGGTGCGCAAAACAATAAACAATACTAATACTGAAAATGTTAAATTTCACATTTGCGGTAAAAAGTGTTTCTATTTCATTTTTTTTTAAATATAAGAATTTTGATACAATTGAAAAACAGCCTCATTGAAGCATAAAAACGTTTGAATTTTTTTTTTTAAATCGTGGTGTTTCAATTTAGCAAATTTATTTTTGTAATTTCAGTTTGTACAATTTGAAGGCTAATAGAAAGAACTATCTTGCCTCTTTTTGGAGAGAAATTCTTCATTTCACTTGGAAATCAAGCTCTCAGAGTGTGGAATAAAACCAGAGAGGCACATGATCCAATGTCCTGTTAAGATTCCCCGGTCGGCCATTGTTTGTTCTGTCATGTCTTCTTTTAGTTTTTGTCCACTTTGTTTTTTGAAGTTGAAAGGTAACCCAGATGTTTCCCAATAAAGTTGGCCTAATATCCCAAAAGCCAAAACTACCAATACTGGAACATGAAAACACATGGACAGATTTTACATTACACTGATATTCTTGTATTTACAAATCATTTGTTTTGGCTTTTCCTCTGTAAGCTATTATCAATAAACTTAACATTATAAATGTTTACAATATATCAGTGGTTAAAGAAACTATTTACCAATCAGTTTCCTTATTTAAATTGAATTACCAAAAAGCAAAGATAACATTATTATATAAAATTACTTCTAAGGTTATGCTACACTCATATCTAACATACTAGACTAACATGTTCTATTACACGCTTAAACAATATTCTCTTCATAAAAGAAACATCTTCAGGAGGCCAACTTATAAGTCTTACTGCTTCTTGGTTATGTAATTTGTGTTTTGATTTATTTGTGTTAATTTCTTGCTACCTTTTTGAATAAGTTAGCTATACATTTTCCTTAATTTAAGGTAAGGGAGCTGCTTTAGGAAAAAAGACCAAGATATCTAGCTTAGCAGTCAGAGTTCAATAGAGTAGGGAACACAGCCAGCCAAATGAGACTGATATGTGCCAGAACTCATGATCAGCTCATAGAGAACCTTTACAAAAAATGATCACAATGAGGAGTCAAACACTAAAACTTGGAAATATTTTTTCTTCAATTATCATTGAGCTCTAGGGCGTTGGAAGTTGCTTTGAATGCATGACAGAAGTAATATTCAGTGCCATACCCCGTCAATTACAGTCAAGTCCAGCTGCCTGTTGGTTATTGGCGGTGATTAAAATACACAATGTGCCCCTCTTCCATGTCTGCCTCTGCTGATTCTGTGAGGATATTCAACTTGTTTTATGCAAAGCATCTGAGGCCAAAGAAATTAGCTTGTCCTGGCTGGCAGCCATATTGACTTGGGGGTTGCTCAGTGTCCCAGTTGTTTTGGCTGCACTCTTACTCTAATACAAAATTTGAGATGCATTTCATCAAAGCATAGGCTGAACTTACCCTTCTTGTCTGGGAGCAAATCGATGTTCCCAACGCTCCTTGAGGAAATGAAAGAACCGTCAGGATGTTGTAATGAAATCTGAAACTGGGAGTTTTATGAGATGCAGGCTTTGAGCGGCATCTATCAAAAGCTTCTAAAAACAAAGTGGGGAATCAATATGGATATCAGCAATACGCTCCCTTACAGATGTAGACAAATCAATGATGATAATCTGAACTAATACCCAATGAAGCCGTTCCTGCGTTTATTTTAAGTGAATTTTCTTTATCCCTGTGAGGTTTTTCGGTGACATATTAATTGCTCGCCTAAGTGCGCTGTTTTCTAAGCACTTTGATTAATCGTCTTTGTCTCATCCGTCCATCATTATTGATCCATTAAACACACACTTAATCTTTGCTTTTTAGGAGCAGGGATTTAATTACATCCGCCAATGCTGTACTTTCTGCCTAAGCACTCTCCTTGCTCTCCAAACACTTGTCACCTGTCTTTGCGTGTTACGATCCGGGGAGTTTCCTTCCTGTACTGCTAGCAAAGCAGTAAGTGTGCTTATGCAAACAACCCCAGTAAATCAACACTCCAGCAGCAGGGATCCCCGTGACTTGCTGGTCTTTCTCATTAGGGGAACTATTTACTGTACTCTAAGATGCGCTTTTCTCTGCTCCAAAATGTTTGAGATATGAAAGTTACACTTACAACTTTCCTGAGAGGACAACTTTAAAACATAAAGAAGTTGGAGTTGAAGTCTGTGGCTCGGGATTTAAACAACAGAAGAAGAGAAGACATTAAATCTGCTTACAGAAAAACAATTTTGAAGGAAGCAGTGGATGTCTGTCAGCGAGCACATTTTTCTGGTGATTGTATTGTTTTGAGTGTGAGAAGAAAAATATTTGAGAGCAAAAATACTGTATCCTAGACTCAAATGGAAAATATGTGTTCCTCAGTTTTGGGAGAAAAAAAAATCCCTGTAATCAAAGATACCAAATCTGTGAGCTTGGATTTTACTCACAAGCAAAGGAAGCTTAACTGAATCAAACCATAAACGAAAGTATTTGATATTGTGAAAATAATAATAAAATATAATTACAGAAACGTATTTCTGGGGAACAGCAAAGCACATATATAGGTAAGATTTGTTTTTTGAATGCAAAACAGAGTTTGACATCTGAGCGCTGAAATAAGTGCTGCTCTTAGATGTTAGAAAGAAAATGTCTTCCATATTTTACCAATAACATTAAAGAGTCACTCAGGATGGTTGAGATGTGGGCACAAAAGGTTTGTAGCCCTGAAGCTTTTGCAGAGGTGTTGGGAAATAGGAGCCATCATTTTATACTGGTGGAGAAGTATTATAGTTATTTTTTCATCAATTCATAATTTGAGAAATAAGTGTGAAAGATTTGCTAAGCTCATCTAGCTAAATGATATATTCTATAATTGGTATATGATCCAATGTATTGTGAACTAATACCTGTTAAGCAAAGCATTTTTCTATGTATAAATGGTAAATAGTCTGTACTTATATAGCGCCTTTTTGACATAAGGGGGGCTTACGCTAGCATCCTCATCATTATTTAAATAACCAAACATAAAACTCATACTAAACAACAGACTCCATGACCTAAGAGAATGATGGACCTCATGGTGCTCAAAAACATCAACTCTCCAACTAAACCTTTTTTGTGCAAACCACCAGAATGGACAAAGACTTTTGGAAAGGTGTCAAAATATTTTCGGAAAAACTTAGTGAAAGTCTGGTTGCCATGACTCTGATGACAGAGAATTTGCACAGGCATGCTTTTTGAACCTGCACTATGATTAAGCAGATACTATGGAACAATGAAACACATAGTAGGTTGTTACTCTCACTGCAGTAGATTTGTTTTGCACCACTGAAATAAAAAAAAAAAGCATTTAGTTGTAATTATAATAAGATTATGCAGATTTTTACAAAATCTACATGGGAAAATGGAATTGGACGAATACGAATGCATGAATTTTTTCTTAGATTTTGTTGCCAGAAAATGTGTAAAGACCTAAAAAGCTTTTACTCCACAGATACCTTGTGTTGGTTTGTCAGATTTTTAATCAAATATATTGAGATTTGTGGTGGAAATGTGGTAAAAGGTTAGATGAAAGTTCAAGGGATAAGATGACATTTAAAAAATGTTTGCTTCTGCATTGACTGGCTATAACTCTGGGAAAACATAGGTTTTAACGTGTGTTAGAAGATTCCCAGTTGGTGGTACTGGACTGTTTCTATTTCAGATCTTTTAGAGTATTTTTTCAACTTGCATCGTTGGTTTCAACAACACTTATTACAAAACTTATAAATATCAATTTCACTCCTGCAGGACTAATATTCATTAACAACTATATTGCCCAGTCTTTCATGTAGAGAACAGGGTGAAGGGGTGTTTCAGACAAATTATTTACAGTTCTTTTTTCTTCCCTGTTCTCTTTTTCAAACAAAATTGATGTCTTTCAAAGGAACTAATTGGCTTGGCACTGAGAGCCAGAGGCAGCCTGCTGAAGCCAATCAGAAGTTTCTATAGTTTCCACTCTCTCCAAACAAACCTTTCTTCCAGTTTTAAAATAGGCTGCAGTTTCTCATAGGAGAGGTTTAACACATAGTTGGTCTATTGGTAGCTTTATTGAGTTTATTTGCAAACATGTCATTTTCACTTGTTTTCTGAAACACCAAAAATAAACTTTATTGTAAATGCAAACTACCAGATTAGGTCTAGCAAAGAATGAACATTAGACATACAGCTTACAGCTTTAGACAGGAAAGGTATAACAAAAAGAATGTGTTTATGGGAGAACTGCATTTCTTTCACTTACCATAGATAAGATAAAACGCAGCAGAAAATGTTTTACAGGAAGAGTGAGCTGCTATGAATTGTGACCAATATGTTGCAGAGCCGCCTTTAGCAGCATCAAGTGAAACATACAGATGTTGCTTCTCACCACTCATAGAAATAGCCTCTCAGTGACTGTTTACATCAAGCAGCTACTAATTAAAATGGGGGTGTTATTCGGCATTTCACCAATGCAGAAAAATATATTTCAGTGCTTCAGGGTGATAGATATAGTTTTTTTCTTTTCTTTTTTCTTTGTTTTTTTTTTTCTTTTTTCTTTTTCTTTTCTACATTTGCTTCCCTATTTAACAAAATAATGACACAGCCATGGACAAACCACCACCACAATGGATGTTAGCTGTTAATGAAAACTGTATCATCAGAAAACCCGTGTAATGCATTTGAAACTTGGCTTTAAAGTATTGATGTTGAAGTTTCACAGCAGCCCTGAATTCAAAATCAGTCATGGTTGCTTCATGAACAAAAGCATTTAATGAATTTGGCTTGAATCATTTGCAATGTTTCTGTTTACCATGTCTTGTTTTAATGTGCATTGTGAAGCACTTTGTCATCTTTGTAAAAGCTGTGTCACAAAAACCCTTTTCTTACTTATCCTTTGAAGTGTTTTTACCGACCTGAGAGTAAACAACTTGACTTCCCTCATGGATCTGATACCAACAACTGGATTAAAAAGAGCCTGTTTCAACAAAATGTATGTCTTGTACTTCTTTCTGTATTCTGTTCAGGTCTTGTTTTGCTTACCCTCTACATAGTATGTAAGTAATACTTAACCCAAGAGGAAAAAACGAACAAAGCTTGGCCTCTTTAATTATTGAATATTGAATTTGTAATTTCAACTCACACTCCCTTACCGTTAGCTCATCTTTGGCTAGTGATGTATTTCAACAGTAAAAAACTACTAAAGGTTATTGCTTTTTCTAATAATGAACTCTCCCTGTTTTATATAGAATAGAAAAAACATATATATAAAATAGAAAATACAGTCAAATATTATAGTTTTTTGTGTTAATGATATTTAACACATCTGAAGCACACTGACGGTGGTTGTCCTTCAATTCAATTCAATTCAATTCAATTCAATTCAGTTATACTTTATTGATCCCCAAAGGAAAATTCAGTTTAGGCACAGCCCATTCCAGTAGACAACACACACAGAAAGACAGTATACATACATTATACAGTTGTGTTTTCCAGTGACAAAAACTTTAAGCCAGCGACAGATTTATTATCTACTGTCATGTTTGGGTTTTTAAGCTGTCTAACCCAAATGCAGAACACCAAGACAGATAAGCGTTTTAAAGTTGAAGATATTTATTGAAGTGATGAGACTGGTTAGCGAGACCCAAGCCAGGTCCGGGGGGAAACAGAACAGTAGGAACTGTCACTGGGAGAGAGAACACACTGGTGAGTTCATGGCACGTGGGAAAACTTAGTGACAGATCGATTCCGGTTGATCTTACTGTTGTAGCAAGTTAAAGTGTCATCAGAGTGGGGTTCTGGTGTCCGGGGTCCTAGTATCCAGTGTGGGTCCAGAGGCAACGAAGGAGTGCGGTGGGAAACAGGTCGGCTCAGAATGAATGGGTTTTCCAGAAATGGTTGTGCTGCCAGTAGAAGGGCTTTAGGATCCAGGTAAACAATGAAGGAAGGAGCTGAAAGCTCGGGCATCCAGTGGGTAACAACTACGGCGTCACTAGGAAAGAGAGTCACAGAGAAAGCCAGGAGCAGACGGCAATCCAGGCTTTCCGGAAGTACCTGAAGGCAATTAGGAGAAAAACACAAGGAGATTAGTTTCCAGCAGAAACTAACAACGAGGAGATCTCTAAGAGAAGCTTGATAATCAGGAGTCTTTGTGATACCATCAGATAGCAAACACTGGGCTTCGACTACTGGGCAGCAGCTGCTGAAATACACTGGAGATGATGAGGGCTGATTGGAAACACCTGAGCCAGAGGGAACCACACCGCACATCCGGCAGCCCCTGGCGCCATCTGGTGGAGAAAGAGGAAAGGCGCACAGGAGAGAAACCCACACAGGAGGGACAAAGAGTCTTAGATTATGACATCTACACTCATAAACAAGAGACAAATTTTGAAATATTAAACACATTTTCATGTTTTCACCAAACTTTACATGAACCACTAAAACCAATGTGCCATATATAACATCAACTTTGCAACATAGAAATAAATCATAGATTTAGCATTTCTAGCAAACTTTGAGGCGTTCTGATGACAAACAGGTTATTTTTATTTCTTGTGTGGGTGGTTTGCTGATTAGAATATGTCACCTTGTGTCACCCGACTGTCTGAAACAGTCGTCACCCCACCCCTTCTGGAGCTGCTGGTTGGGCGGTGCACAAGAGGTTCATTACACACTGAGGCTGATAACGGCTGGGGAGGAGGGCTGCCCCTAAAGGCGAGTCATCCATGCGTTTAAATATTCTATTGCTCTGACTCCCACATTTGCATATCTGGGCACTTTCATACCACTGGGGCACTATGACTCACTACCCTCCACCAGAGTGTGCTCTTACGAGTATAAAACAGAAAGGATATAAAGCTTGTTTGACTGCATGTTCCCTCTTGGATTCTTAAGGCGTGTGTAATAGACGTAAAGACATTAGACTATGGAATTATTTTGCAGTTTCATTCTGAAAAGAGGAGCTTTGTTCACAAGGAGGTACCTGACAGGCCTTTCAATGTAGGAGAAGAATGACACGTGTCTATTTAACAATTTGCCAGTCTTTGGAAGGGGTTTTTGTGGTGTGCAGTGAAGCAACAACTCATGCACTCTGCTTCTCACACACCTCTCATGGATCCTGTAATTGACACAGCCTCTGAAGGACTTTGGGATGCTCGGACCACTCGCCTGTTAAAACTGAGTAACTACAGAAGTCATTCTTTGACAAAGCGTGCCCCCCTTTTTTTCTGCAAGCAAAGGATCATGTTTTTTTTTGTTGTTCAGTGTTGCAGCTGTATGTGACACACAATGGAAAATAATTAAATCTGTATTTTGACCTTATGAGGTGTTTCAACAATTCTCTGTTGTGTGTTTCAAGTGTTTTTCCTTAACAAACATGCAGTGCTGGAGTGCTGATATCCAGCGGAGCGCGACACCGACTCAACAGCAAGCGACGGGATGGGAACGCTGTGTAGTCATGCTCATACCACTGAGGTTATTGTGAGGATTGTCAGGGAAGAAGAAGAGCACAGAGGAGCTAAAGAAATGAAAGATGTTAGTCTGCCAGTTTGTCACAAAAGCAGTGTGCTTCTGTGTGATAGACTGGCAGACCGTACCAGCTTCGTATCCTCTGGGACATGCAGGCGTCTGTTATAGAGTGACATTCTTAAAAAAAGCTCTTCTTGTTTTATGAAGGCAGAGGAAAGCCACTGGTTGTGTCTTATTAGGGCGGCTTGTTTCTGTGAAAGGTTTATGACCTGAATCGGACAGATAGTCTACAATCAACATGATGACCTGGAGGAAAGCAGCAAGAATGTTACAGCAGATGGATATTCTTAGTGGCGTCTGAGCTTGTCTAAAAAAAGCTGCTTAAAACTTTTATAATGACAAGGAGCAAATATTAGTCCATGGCTAGAAGTAAGAGTAAGAGAGTAAATGGGGTCTTTGACACCTACAGTAAAATTAATCAACAGGTCATTAAATTATGTATCTGAAAACCAAATGTTTGTCACTGTTCTTTTTTCAAAAACAAATTTTGTAAGGTGCTGAAAAAAAAGACATATACCAATGAACCAGACCACAGCACCATAAAAGTATGTACAGCATAGCAATTATCAGCGTTTTTACTCTTTTGTCCACCTTATATTTAAGTGTACTAGACAAAGATATCCAAAAAACTCAAATTTTAAATGATGATTCCATTCATTGCGTAAAGTGAAAGGGATCCAAGCAAGGCTGCAATAAACATCCTTGAACCCAGCACTTGTCACAGAGGGTTTTTGATAGCATTTGGTGCCGTCCTCTGTGAAAAATAGTTTTAATTCAGCTGGACACTACTGATCCACTCTCCTTGATTTTGTGATCTTTTTAAAAACCGAAATTAGCCCGGGTGGTGTGAAACTAAATTGCACCAAATGAGGTTGTTTTGGTTCACCTTTTTGCACTTCATAAGTTAAATCATTATCTGAATAAAGCCTTTTATATTGAACAAGGTTACAGATGTAAAATTGTTTTGTTTTTTTCGATCTGAAATCATTTAAAAGTGATAAAATAAAGCAAAAAGGGTGCAACCTCTTTCATTGTACTGTATACTACTTCATCGGTACATGAGCTCTTATCTTAAGCAGTTAATCAAACTTGAATCTCTTTTTTTATCCAGTGGAAGAAAATGAATAAAAATATTATGTAAAACTTTTATATGAAAAAAAAATTGAAGTTTAATGTGATGAAAAATTCACATGATTGCTCTTTGGGGTTTTTGCTAACTAAAGAAAAAAAGGCCCTGATTGATACTGCACACTGTATTTACCACATTTCTCTTCAGCCTGTTTAGGAAACAAACATGACTGCGCTTCAGATGCACTTCAAATTCCATCAATGTGATTTCCAAATAATTCCTCAATAAATTGTGACTTTGACCTCCCCAACTGTTTCATTTTAGACTGTGTTTGCAAATGACCAAATGGTAAAACTGTAATTTTAAAGTATAACCCAATCAACAAATATGTCTTTGTTTGTTCTTTAACAGAGGACACAGACTATCAATTTTGAGACCCAGTTGAGAATCTTCTCTAGAGTTTAGAGCCTGGCTTTAAAGATTTATCCCAATTCAAATACGCTAGTGTTAGAAAGGCTCAGCATTGACGATTAGCCTGCTAGAAGGAAGTGTTCCAAAACATCCCAAAGGCGTCAGATGGAGCATTAGTAGGGGCTCTGAACCCCACTCAATTTCATCTAGGAGACTTTTGGTAGGTAAACTGTTTTTCTAAGGACTAAGAATTCAGTTGTGACGTGTTTTAAATTGAACCATAGAAGACAAGCAGAGAGAAAACCTTTAATACTAGGAAGCACAAAGAAAAAAAAAACTAAAGATGTTTGGTTGCAACTATATATCTTTACAGGGAAGAAAGTAATGTCTTAGAGATAAGCTTTCAAAAGCTGTAGCTTCAGTCTTGACTGGAGCTATTATGTTTACGGTGCTGTTTCAGTTTTTCAGCCTTTATTAAGTCAAAAAACAACATTTAATTTAACACAAATACAGCAAGTATCTCCTGTAAACATAATTAAACTACTCTATAAAAGATAATGCAGTTTTCTTTGTGGAACTATAGATTCATTATTAATATGTCTGATAGGCTTATGGTGACTTTAAATGGACTTGTGCTGTTAGTAAAAAAAGGATTTGTGATTTTTTTCCGCCTTTTAACATCACATTTTGCTTTCAGAGTAAATCTCTGGTGTGCCAGTAACAATTCTGCATCCTTGAATCAAAACTGGGTATTTTCAAAATCCTTGTTCCAATATTTCTCTGAACATGTTTTCTCAGCTCTAGCATTTCTTTTCACTTTTACTACCAGGGGCAAAACAAGATGACAAAGAGATAAAATAATAGTGAGGAAAAACATTTAAGGAAAGCAAAAATATTTTGCGTCTTTTGGAGTAAAAATAATAGATATGGAGAGTATATCCAGGGCAGAGGTCAATGTCCCAATAAATAGGTTTTTTCTCTTCATACCCTCTAACTGTTGCTTAGATACTGTTGGATGCTAATAAACAGTCTCCCGTGTAACCTTACTTCAACCATCCTATTAAGAATGTAATAAACGTGAACATATAGAGGCAGTGCCTTGCAAAAGCCATAATATAGATTAAAACCACAGGTTTTGATGCATTTTATTTGGAATGTATATAATAGACCAATAGACCAACATAAAGTAGAACATAAATGTCACTTTGGATGTAGCGGTCTCTGTGGCCATCAGTTTTCCAGTTTTGCTCAGATTCAGGTTAATTTCGAACTGGATCCATTTAGTTTCCAGCTTTGGCTGTGTATTACTGCAGACTTAACTGAAGGTCAATTTCCTCCTCCAAACTTCCTTTTTTAAGCTGAAAAACTATTTTTAATTTGTGAAAACCTGAACATTGACATATTCAGTGGAACAATTTCAATTATTTCAGAAAACCAGGGTAGTTGTATTTGTAATATTACTGAGTAAGTGGACAATAGTTGTACCTTTAACTTGTAAATTATTTCAAGTGTTAAACGTTCTTCTGACTTGTATGCTTTTGCTGTAAAATGCAGGAAGAATGAGTTTGCCTTTGAGTTAGAGGCTGAGTTGTTGTAATGTTTAATTTTCATGATACAAATTGTTGCTAAAAGATGATGCCAAAACAGTTTTTTGTATTGACATTAAAATGACAACAAAGCATCTGCCTATTTTTTATCTAAGCTTTCAATTGTGCAGCTCATAGTTAAGGTTCTCGTATTCACATTTTGTAATTGTTAGATTGTGGCCTCGTGGTTAGAGAGCGAAGCAAAGTTTCATCAATGCAGACTGTTACTGAAACCAAGGTTGAGTTTAACTTCAGACCAAAAAAAAAAAAAATCCTACTTGAGGGAGAACAAGGGCTAAATAAAATTTTACAGGAAGTTAGAGATTTAAGATTCTTAGCTTGTACAACATCAATGAACATCTTGGTTTGATTTAATGCTTGTAAGTTAGAGTTTGCTTTGTTTTTTTGCCTCCATTAACCTGCCCTGGAGACCAGATCCTAGCTTATTCAGAAAGGTAACAATACCAATAGGATAATAATAACTCTTTTACTTATCAGATTTAAAATAATAAGAAGTCTGAAATTTCATGTAATATTTTATATTCTTTAAATGTATGTTACGTATTTAAAAGATTTTCTGTTTATTTTATCAAGTATGAAATTAAGACTAGCTTATAAAATCGCATAGCCATTGAGGAGGAATAACGATAATAAGATTGTCTAACACATATAATTCAATAACTCAGCAGTTCCAAAATATGTAAATCCTTGAACTTTGATCATTTTATTTACACTTCACAAAAAAAGTATTATTTTGTTTTAGTATTGAGTAGAATTCCAGGGAAATACATTGAAGTTTGAAGGTGCACTATGACAAAATTTGAAAAAGCAAAATAATTTTGCTATGCATACTTAATTAGATAAAATATTTTCCCTGTGTGCTCAAATACCAAAAAAGCAGTTTGTCTATTAAAGAGGCAATAAACGTGTCCATGAATTTACCTGGTGATCATGGTTAAATAACTACTGTGGATACCTCTTTTGTGATTGTTGTTTTTCAAACACTAACTCGACGTGATTAAATAAAATGAGCAAGGTAAATAAATTCTTTGCTTTTTCTCAAACAATATAACTCCTTTGTAATTCCTGAAGGCTTGTATGCTTCCCCCAGGACCAGAGCTCTTTTAGTGATTAGGGTTGCTGAACTTTTGCACGGTGGCCTCTTTGAATTAAGCCCTTCTTCTCTTCGCGGTAGGCCACTCACCAGGCTGATCTTGCAGGCTAATTGGCCTCAGGGTTTGTGAGTGGTGTTCACCAATGGTCCTCTGGGATCAAGATAAACCGGTAGAGGAAAAGAGGTGCTGTGCATCCCCTACTGTCAGGGGCCACTCAGGGCATGGACTGCTAGTCCTTATAACTAACCCCTGCTGTGCGTGGTCAGGACCCAGGCTTTAGCCGTAAGATAAACAAGATATTATTTAGAGTTCATGTTAGAGAGACTAAGAAAGAGAGGCAGGAAAAAACAAATGCTTTGATCCATTTATTACAGGCTGCAGAAATTGGAGATTGAAACTTTTTTGAAGGTTATAGGCTGTAAAAATTGCCAAACCATATTGCGAGAGTAAACTTGCTGAGGCTGTTTCTCATCATTTAATTTCTTCTGTTTTTTTGTTTCTCTTAAGGGTTTTTTGTTGTAGTACCATCTCTAATTTTACAACATCATGTTTGAGCCTGTATTCTGACAACATGATAATCATCCTTTCATTTGCTTAAACCATCAAATTCATTTCAAACTTTTTTTTTCCAAGAAAGCCAAAGTTGCTCTTATACCAATCATGTGTAAGAAGGGGGATATACCATACAGACCAAGCCTGCCAAAGGTCTCATACAATACATTTGTCATGTGTATATCTCCACCCTTTACTCTAGTGTTGTGTTCAATTACCAAAAAAAGTGTTAATATCGTGGTAAATATGAGTTGAGCTGACTTCAAAACTTCAAAATGAGCCAACTAGAACAAACCATCCCTACCTGGAAGATTATATTTCATACTTACTTACAATAAATATGTCTTTTCACCCTTTTAGCTTTCTTCTACTCTGTAACATTTAGCTATACACAGTCTTGAACACCAACTGACAAGGATTTTGTTCAACATCTTGCCCAAGGACTCTTCAAACTGTTGAGCGAGAAAATGGAATAAACCTCACAACCTTTCAACTGCAAGATGACTACATTTTACATGGAACTAAAGCAGCCTTTTGCCAATGGCCAGGGAGAGAATGATGGTGAAAAAGATGGCTCTAAATACAAAGCAATTCTAGAGCATAAACCAGTTAGAGGATGAGAAACTGGGTTAGACGTCTACCAACCAACAGAATGACACTAAACATTTAGCTAGAGCGAGTATGAAATGGTTTAGACGAGGGTATATGTTTCTATGTAGTAGAAAGAGCCTGTAAAAGTCCAGTCTGGTTGAGGTATTTTGCAAACTTGAAGTAACTCATATTTTCAAACAAAAAAAACTAAACAGACTTTAACTATAGCTTTTGTGTCATACAAAATCCTGATTAAAATACATACAATTTGGTTGTTGCAATGTAACAAATTGTGAAATAGTTTAGAGACAACTTTTGCACTGTGTAGAAATTCAAAATGATATGTGGACCTTAAAACTATATTTTCAAAAGTGGGAGGGAACTATGGCACTTAGTACCTTTGCTGCGTCTCCACTTTC
The DNA here is from genome assembly GCA_034780135.1 of Jordanella pulchra. Classification (NCBI taxonomy): domain Eukaryota; kingdom Metazoa; phylum Chordata; class Actinopteri; order Cyprinodontiformes; family Cyprinodontidae; genus Jordanella; species Jordanella pulchra. The sequence goes on from JAUZNJ010007733.1 coordinate 36,958, forward strand.
CGTTAGTACCTTATTTATTCAGGTCAGGATGAGTCTGGTCAGAGCAGTTTGATTCATTTTTTATTAGAATGGAGAAGTATCCCCAATGGGAGTGGGATCTTTAATAGCAGAGCAACCCTACAGCCAACATAATGTGATTTGCAGAGACACCAATAAAGCAACAGCATTGCTCAGTTTAAGAATGTAGTCAGACAGAGTAAAAGAGGAGTAAAAGGACAAAAATGAACAGAGAAATCCCCAAAATAAGGTCCTAGCACTTGTACCAAAGAACCTTTAGATGTGAAGCAAGACCAACTAATAACCATATTTTAATAATAATTTATGGCATCATATCATTTTAAACAATCTTTTTAAACAACAATCTTTTGAAACAATATGACTATTATTTAAAATATTACAGCTTTTTGATAACTTTTGTTTAGAACGTTAAAGTTTGGCTGCACTCCTTTATCTTCGCCAGCTCAAAGTTTCTGAAGAAATACCGTCTTTCAGCCACTATATACACCTGACTCAAAGCAGAACAACTGGTTTAAAAGTAGAGGCTCTTTTTCACTCTACACCAGACCATATTAATGTCCAAACGTTGTATTGCTTTTGCAACTTTGATTATTTCCTGATCAGTTGTTGTATTATATGTAGCCCTTTGGAGGCACTGCAATGATGCAGGAGTAGAGAGCAACACCAGTGCATAGAGACCTCGGTCCTACAGATGGCAGTCCTAGGTTTGAATCCTAGTGTGTAAAAAAATGACTGCATTTCTTCCCCATCTGGTTCCCATTGTCACTAGTGTCAACAACACAGCCCTTTAGAAACATTTATGCAGTTGAACATTAAACAAACAGTCTTGCTCACCAAGGACACACTGGCTGTGGGGATCTGAGACTATGGTTCTTTGATTAAATATCTTCAAGGTGAAGGAAAAATTAAAAGGTGTACAATTTTCCCTTGAGAATGAACACACTCAATTGTGGTTACACACACAGCACATTTCTGTCTGTCAAAAAAAGACATATTTCTCTGAAATCTACACTGAAATTATCTTTTGGATTTTTTTTGTTTATCTTTGAGTGTAAATATCAGCAACACAAAAACATTACAAAAACCCCAGAAAGCTCCACTAGCTTTTTAAATCATCTTAACCTAAGCAGGAAGCAACAAACCTGACCGCCCACCTTGTATTCTAAGGATGTTTGACATAAAAGGACTATGAACAAAGATAAAATACTCCTATGGTTTACCTTAAAACCTGCACAGGACATAACTGAAAATCCCTTTGTGGTAATTACAGGGTTGAAGACCAGATTGCATAAAACCAGAAAGATTAGCCTTATAGGTGTCTCTAGACCCTTTTTACTACAGCACGTGCCCTACCATTGATTAGCTGCACCCTTGTAAAATCTCAGCTTTAGTATATAGGTAGTGGGGAAAAGGTATAACAGTAATAAGGACAGGTATTGTATGTTAGTGAATGCAAAAGCAGTTAGATTAACTGGCATCAGAAGGTGAAATGACAAGCAGAAAAGTCATTTTAGAGTATGTGCAGGCACCAAATCCATTTATAGCGCAGTACAAAGGTGGAGGAAAGTAATATAACAAGAAACTATTCTGTCACAGTATAAAAGTCTTTCACTGCCTCATAGTTTTCTAATGATTTTTTTATATCAGCCTTTTATGTAGTAAATTTTCACATTATTTCAGTGGTAACCTGATTAAATGCATACATGCATATAAAATCATTTAAATGATTATTTGCCCCACTGTTGATTCATAAATGTAAATTTTCTTGACTGCTAAGTTTAATTACACAACTCCCACTAAGGCTTGGTCATTGCCATGACCAATTAATCAAGAAATCCCAGCAAACTTTCTAATAACATAAAGTATAATCTCAAAAAGCAACACACCATCTAAAGGAAGCTGCTTGATAGGTTATACACATCTGTCAGTCTGAAAAGAGTTAAAAAGCCACTCCTAAGGCTCTGTTTACTATGTAGGTCTTAGAGCTAATTTCAAATTTCTTGCTGAGATATGATTTTGTTTCATGGTTGTCCATATTAAGACTTTAAGGTAACTGTAATCAGGCTTTACTATCAACGCTGAGTTGTCTTGCATGCTCAGTGGAAGCTGACATGTTGTGTTTAGGAAAATACAAATCACTATGTGTGTCATTCTGTTGTTGTAGAGTCAGAAAGGGAAATTATGACAAGCTGCATTAATGTGTCCTCTGTAATACTCTCAAATACTGCTGTAGTAAGACTTTAACCTACAGCAGTAGTAAGTAAAATATCCTAGTAACATGATTAAAACAACTACTGAACATGTAATGGATGGAGCTTGGATAGAGAGATGAAAAGTTGAAAAACTTGGTAAACATGTGGTTATAAAATACAGCAAACATACAATCAAAACCATCTACTTATCTTATTACACAAACTATATAGTCAATCACACACAGTGATGAAAGGCTTCCAATCAGATGAAACTATTCAAACCCAGTTATTCATAGATGAAAAACAGAAAAAATAATGAGGAACTTTCTTCCAAGTGGCCATCTTACCAAAATTATTCAAGGAATGCTTCAATTACTCATCCAATAGGTCCAAAAAAACCAAAACAACATCGAAGAATATAATAGAGCACCATATAAGGCAAACCTGGCATTTGTTATTTCTATCACCCTGCTTTGGTATGTGCATTAAAGTGTATCTGACAAATTTCTTAGGCTGGATAGGAGCTCCCATCTAGACAAAGCAGCAGCAACACTGACATAATTTAAGACTGAAGCTATACCTTGCAGCAGCTCCATGTGGAAACCCCACTCCACATAGCCGGCTACAACCTGCCATGTCTTAACACACATCAACAATGCTATGTTTTAGACGTTATTCCTTTTATTGTAAAGTTCATAACATATTTTACTCCATTTTTAAAGACTGCCTCATTGACAGTCCACACAAATGCTTTTTCTCCAACCTATGTTCTCTCTCTTCTTTCTTTACTTCTCTGGCAGTGTTGTTGTATTAGATCCTCAGCCACAACGGCAAAATCAGACAGTCCTGATGGATAAGAAATACTGTTTAAGAATTTAGTAAAAACAAACCAAAAAAATTTTTTTTTCTTTTCTTCATAAGTGATTTTACGTAGATTTAAACAAGAAAGAAGCCTGCTAAAACTTTATGAATTGAGGAGGTGGTAAATAATTTGAGGCAATGATGAAATGAGAGCCAAATGCTGTAGAAGGTGACTTTGAGAGCTTGATTTACCATCAGGGAAAAATAAGAGAGGTGACAGGTGAGAGACAACATCGTAAAGATGAAACCAAGGCAGCAACTGTCATAAACTCCAACATCTTTCATGCCATTTCTTTGCATGTGAAAGATTACATTTATCAACAGACTGCTCCTGTATTTTGTAAAACACACAAAGGCTTCTCCCATAAAGTTATATCACTATTTTCCCAACTGTAGAAAACTAAGCTATTCAGTGGAAACAGAAATAAGGGAGGGTTAAGATACAGATGGGTAATCGTAACTTTAGGTTGTGTTCAGTGTTCACCTACAAGACACTGTAATAATGCTGTACAGTTGTATGTCTTTGTGCTTGCTAATATTTAGTTACATAACTTTTGGACTGTGTGTTAAGTTGTTCTGTAAATTCAAATCCAAGAGGTAAGTAAAACATCATTTGGTAACAGAATCTTTTATTAAATTATTTTGCTTAATTAGAAATAAATGCCCATTTGATAATTGAATCTTAATATTATGTGACCATGTTTCAGGAAATGAAAACGGTTGAGGAACCTTTGTACTAGAGTGTAGAGCTTTGTTTAGCTTTGTGTAAACTAGAGTTATTGGCCAGTGGGACTCATTTTAAAGGACTCTTCTGTCCTATTTGAGCAATTAATTTTATTGAGCAAACTGGAACAAACACGTTAGTGTTAATGTAATTTTAGTGTTCGGACCCTTTTTGAAATAATGTTTGTATAGCTTTAGAAATAACACTCAAAACAAGTTAGCATCAATTCAGTAGCTGAACCCCTAAAATGAAGTTCTCTCTGCTTTTTCTCATCATAGCTTTATCTGTCCTGGTGATGTATTAAGTTAGGATGCCAATCAGGTGGGAGACATCAGATCAACTGCTGCTGTCAACAACTTATATTTTTATTACTGTAGGCTCAGTTTTTACTGTGAGGTATTTCTGCATAGTCATTGACACGACACGAGCAAATGTCTTTTGTCGTGACACGATCCTGCAAAGTCAATGTCTCGATGCCACCCTTATATGAAAACTTTTAACCAAATGTTTTTGTATGATTTAAAAGAATTATCTCTGTAAAGTATGTGAAGAAGGAATATGTTGTGAATTGGGACTACAGCTAGTCTGAGGAAGGGATACCTACAATGGAAAGTGAAACAATTAGACCTAGAAACTAGAGTCTTTCCTGAGATGCAGCTAATTCATTTTCCTGTAAAAACAAATTGGCTTGAAACAACATGATCATTTTATATAAGATTTAATAAGAAAGTTAATATATTTTTAATCAGCCAAACAGATAAATACTTAAAAATTATTTAGTCTTGATCAGCACCTAATTTGCGTAAGAAGCTGATCAAAAGTGTTTAGCAATTTGTGAGTTGGTTTATTGAACCCTCTACCAGTATTATGTACCTTCTGTAATTAAATCCCTACTTAATTGGAAATATTATACTTTCAAAAGGTTTAGTTTCAAGATGTGGAGCTGTTCTTAAAATATGAATAGATTTAATGTATCTAAGCAAAATGTTTTCTTATTTTTGTTGTTTAGGAGTTTATAATCATTACGTCATTTTTTGTTACTAAAGGTTTCCTGGCAGGTTAAGAGTGTTGCTGCATGTTTTCTTATATTAGGATAGATATCTGCACCACAAGAATTAAATGAATGTTAAGTGCTCTTAAAGTAAATTCATAATACTTAAAAACTACTCATGAAACATATTTGAATATGTTTAAGCCAGTTTTGATATATATATTGCTTTTTGTCTGAAATTTAGTAATCGCATCTTGTTAATCTTTTGGCAGAATGTTAAAGAAAGCCTGCAAATTAATGCAAGCGTGCACCCGTCTCAAGGGATTTGCAGCACTGTTCAATAAGGTTTAGGATTATGACATATCAACGACAGCTCAAACACCCCACTCTTAACAAGAGTTGCACTCTAATTTAAACTTGAAGTCACAAGGGCAGGTTTTGGATGAATAACATAACAGACTCGTGCCTGGAGATGGTGATTTTCAGACCGTTTTTCCTTGTTTGTGTGACAAGCGAGTCCACTTTCGTGTTGCTAATACCCAATTAGGGAGATGATTATTGATTGAGGTGTTGAAAGTTGACTGCTAATCTTCCTCTGTCAGGCTGAGGAGATCAATAGTTGAACGTAATGAGCAACCTGGTTCTGCGGCGTTAATAAAAGGAATTAGATTCAGATCTTGTACATATTTGTAAACCAATAGATGGGCAGATACAAGCTTCAGAAATCTGTTTTCTCAGTTCAAAAAGCAACCTAGTTAAGTACACCTGACAAATCATCTTGTTACAGTGAAAAAAAAACTAACTTTTTTTACTAGCAGCAATGTTAATATCATCAGTAAGTTCTTATGTCTGTCCTGAACACCAGTTTTTCAACTTAACCTGTTGTATGGACATATATGGAACAGTTTTAGCACTTATATTTCAGTTTCCAACACCCTTGGGTGCCTATAAACAAAGCCTGATTAAGAGTGAAGGTAAGCTAATGCAACCTAGATTGCTAGAGAACAGCATGATTACGGCTAATTACTTCCAGAAGGCAATTTTCTCCTTCTTACACTTCGTTTTACTAACTTTATGATGAAAGTGGCTCATGAAAGAAAGAGTAACTGTTGTTGACCCATCAAGGTCAGTTAAACAATAAAAAAGAACAGAAACAGTTTCTATAAGAAGCAATTTGCTTCAAAGATGGTACAAGTGTTCTTCACATATGGATCCAAAGCAATACTAGATTTAATACCTTAGTAAGGCATCTGTTTTCCGTTTGTAAATTTACAATTCCTCCAGCAGCCTATAAAAAACCCATATATATATATATACTAAAAACTAACAACTGTCACCTGTTTTAGTGTAGAGATAAATGTCATGTCGCCTCCTCATTGTCACTTTTCTCTGAAAAGATGCCACAGCACCACAATGCAGTCTCTAAGGGTCTCCTCGCTCTGTTTTCAGACGCGGTATTAAAATGCAGGCAAACCTTAGGAAATATGACACACTCTGTAGCACATTAAATCTTTACTTTTGGGAGTCGAGGCAGCTACAAATACAAAACCTGTCTGCACAGTGATAAATAAAGCCATAGGGGCTCTACCTTAATGTAAAAGAGATCAATAAGCTCCACCGTATTCAAATGAGCCAGTCCACCACTTCATACTCACACCTTTAAGCTTCTGTATATCAATAATGAATATAAAAATGAAGTACATATTCATGAAGCTGCCAGTAAAAAAATATATGGAGCAAAAATATGAATACATTCAAATTCAATTTAGTTAATCCATTTTATTCATCTCTTTTAGCCAGTTTACAACGAATGTTTTAACATAGTTTACTAATGTGGTTCATTTAACACAATCATACAGACAGACTTAAAGTCAATAACATAAATTCCAACTTAATTAAAAGTGTCAAACCGAGCAGTCCAGTGTGGCTAAATAATTTCCAAGTTTGCTAAAAAACGTTCTAAAGAAACCACCAAGTCACTGGAGCTAATTGATATGGCCTACAAGCATGGCCGGCCATGAGGTAGCTTTGGGATAAAGATGCTACCATGATTTCCCTCTGGGATTATTAAAGTATGTCTGATTCTGATTCTGATGCTAGCCAGTTCACAGCAGCATTCAGTCTGAACCAGGGGTCTCAAACTGGTTCCAGAAAGGGCCGTGTGGCTGCTGGTTTTCTTTCCACCCAAGCAGTAGCACACCAG